>JANAKD010000165.1:0-32170 GCA_027627215.1 Lecanicillium saksenae | reverse complement strand
AGCGAGTTCGGAGAAGACACTCGCTCCAGGAGTACCACGCACAGGTCCGGCGCCGCCGCGAAAGAGACAGTGGGCCACAAAAGCCTGAACGGGCTGCCTGGGTTGCCGGTAAGCTATCAACTCTCTGCAGTATTTTATCTAGGCAAACAATACCTGTTTTCTCTATCCCCGTTTTCAGTTGTTCTCACTTCGCTGAATTCTGCAAACTCTCGTCGACATTGATATGGCGCGCGGCATGCTTATAGCTGTTCATTAGCTAACGCCACAACCATCAATCTAGTGTGCGCCGTGTAAAATGCGATGAGCGGCGACCCAAGTGTAAGAGCTGCACGAAACGCCAAATGGCATGCCATTATGAACTTGAACCGCAGGATACTGTATACATGGAAAATGGCGATTTGTCATCTAGTCACGGTAGTGGTCACATCCAATGGCAGGTCATTCTTGCCGAAGGTGAAGTCACCAAGCTTTCCGTCATCCGAGACGACCGGAAGTCGAGCGCGCATCATAACAAAACACTGTTCCGCGATAAGGAGAGCCATATCCGCATGGCTATGAATGCAATTCAAGGCCCCTGGTGCACTGGAACGCAATCCGCTGACTTGAACGGAGCTGTACCTGTATGGCTCATCCCACACGGCTGGGCAGCGTTGGAGGCTGTTCATTTCCGTAAGTTATGCTCTGTGCGAGGCCGGTTCGGTTTTCGTCATCCGTATAATAGAACCCTTTTACTCTGGCCTATCCGCAGCTCAGCGCGCGCTAGGCAGTTGTATGCGAGCGCAAGTACGCTAACGCGATGCATTATTTGTTAGACAACACGGTAATACAAAAAGAGACCAATGAAACCGATCTCGCTGAAAGTACACATCAAGCACTTTGCCGTACTGAGCCATACAATCCACTCAATGATATTATCATCGCTGGCACTCTTGCTTCGCGCCTCGCATATATTGCCTCCGTGGAAGGCACGGAGCCAACGCCGACAGCATCAACCATCCACATCTGGGTTCGCCTTGGTGAGGAATTAAAGAGCTCGATCCAAGCACTCAGCAAGGACATAACTGATCTAGAGCGCATCGTGCAAAAAAANGGTCCTGCAGCGGATCTGCGACACCATAGGCATTGAGGTGAGACAGAACAGTCCGGTGGATAATTCTACGTTAGCACTGACGCCCATCCGTTGCTCAGGTATATCTCAATATGTCAGGAGGGCGAGCTCATATTTGTGGGTTCCTAGCCTTCTTGCGGCGATGCGGATCTCCAGTTGATCTGGCCAAGAAGCAAACAGGTCTTGGAAATGCTATTCACGCCATCACCGTGTTCGTTGATCCAGCATCTTCATTATGAATGGCAAAACGAACTAACAATATTAGTGCTGCTGTTTTATCAAATACTCTGTCAAGCCGAGATGCCCAGTTCGAGGAGGTGGCTCAATTCAGTCATGAAGAACTGCTGGGTGTGTATCGTCTCACATTTCAGAGCGGATTTCCCTGTCCCAGCCTTCTCTGGGCTCAAATACTACAAATTTCGCATCTGCGGCGTATATTTGCGGCAGAATTCGATGCCGTACCAGTTAAAAAGCAGATTGAGAACGTATTGGAACAGATTCGATGCTTCTCCCCGCCGGATTGGACAGAGGCCTACAATATTCCAGAGGCCAGCATTGCGCCAAACATCGCAAGCATTTTTCAAGCTGCTACAATGATATACTGTTGCTCTTGTGTTCCAATTTCTGAATTCGACGACGAGTTTTTTGTGTCAATTCAGCATCGAATGACTGCTCAGCGAATTCGTCTGCTTCGGCTCCTGGGAGAGGCAATAGAATCGGACGTTGGGCTCGTGCAGGATCTATTGTGGCCATTAGCGGTTGCTGGATACGCTGCTAGCAAAGGACCCTATGCAGAGAGAGCAACTGTGACAAGAATATTGACCGACATGGGGTCTGAGTTTGGACACTTGCCGCCAAATGTTTTGAAGCGGCTTCGAACGTTTTGGCTTCTGCCAGCTGGGTCGTGGGATGATTGTTGGCAGGATCCTCTGATCTGCTTGTTTTAGGTGTGCTCAAGCACTATTTTATCCGTGTATTTCGCTTCGCCATCCCTTTTCTGAGTGATTACATTTCTTTTCGCCCCGATACCCGGTGATCTGCGGATGATAATCTGTGCCGAGTCCAACGTTGCGAACTGCACTCACTAACCAGGATCCGAATACTCAGCTCAACGCCGAAGGCCAATCGCGCTAGTCAGTAACGTCTTCCCACCACTCTTCTCATTTTTTTCCAACATTGATTTCTTTATTTCTTGACTGACCGACTGACTGATAGCTTCCTACGAGGCATCTCCAGTTCATCCCTAAGGCACCACCAAGGCTGCTGTTCGCCGACCCTTACGGAGTATGTAATACGCGTGCGCTAATGCGTGCTGACCTAACTAATACTAAGGCTCGGGACAGATCAAAGAACCATAACAATGGCTGTCATGATGGTGGAGACGACGAAGACTTTCGCTGACTGGGCCAGCTGTCGACTTTCAGTGGACACTTGCTTCGGCTGGTTGCCATTTCCAATCCGCTTGGCTTCGTATTCAGAAATAAATTGCCAGGAAGTCTCAGTGATGCCATTCGCCAGTGATATCTATTTGTCGTGAAGTGGCTAAATTCCCTTTTTAGGGTGGAATGGGGACTACCCATGCAAAAACACCAGGCATGCGCTTGTGCGCAGTCTATAAATAGTCAAGCGAGCCTCATTCCAGAAGCAGCTCGCTGTGGAATGGCAACTGCTTCTGTGCATGTATAGCACTGGCACAATTCAACATATGATTTCGCATAATTGATGGCTATTGCTGCTGTCGCTTACGGATTTGGCTTCTTTCTGTCCCTTCGTGCGTTCCTTTCTTTTTGCCTTTTTTTTTTTTTTTTTTCACGACGCGAGTGGGCTTCATGACGGAGAGAACCTCTAGCCAGGCACAGCTTGGCGATCCCCACCTGTTTTCTGATAGAGGGTGGGGAGCCGTCCCAGTTTTGACTTCTGGGGGGGCAGTGCAGACTGTGATAAATCCATAGTGGCCAAGGCACGCAGCAGAGGAATCGTGAGGCAGGATTGTGGCTTACTGGTTGCTGGCTGAGTTTGTCGCGGCCGATGTAAGCCACCGGAGACTAATGCAAGGAGAGCTCGTATTCAGCCTGATTTAGACAACACTGCCACCTCCCGTCATATGGAGCAACTCGGCCTTATGCACGTTGTTCGGGGCCCGGAATCTACTTTGTCTCCGATTTGTGTGTTTGTGGGACTGCATGGGGCTGCGATGATAATGTGTCTGTTTATAAGATAATTGGGCGCTGCAGGCTGGCTGATGCTTGAGGCTACCATCTCTTCCCGCAAACCTTGGGGAGCCAGATCCGAAGATGTCGAAAAACGAAGCAAACAATTACCCGCACCAAAATTACGGCGATGGGGATAATTACGACTATGTTGGCGCGGATTATGAGTCGTATAACCACCGTGGTTACTCAGACCATCACGGCGCCTTGAATTCGCATGATGGAGCGGGCTACTATGATGAAGAGTATTGTAAACTGGACCAAAGAAATCGTGACGATGTTAACATTACTGGTAGGGGATATTACGAACCACGACCGGAAAACCCGTACTACCAGGATGGCGGCTACTACGATGGTGATAGTCAGTATGCTGATGAGTATGGACACCAGTATTCCGCCAGCGTGCAGGACCAGCCCGGCGGCAGTCATTACGGCTATGATCACTACGACACACCATATTCAGCGTCAGTAAGATCCGACATGGATTATGGGATGGGTTACAGTGACGAGTTGCCACCACTTGACTCCGAACCTTACCCTGCTTGGTCGTCACACACAGCTCCCGTTTCCAAGGAAGAAATTGAAGACATCTTCCTCGACTTGACGTCAAAGATTGGGTTTCAGAGAGATAGCATGCGAAACATGTATGATCATTTAATGACTATGCTCGACTCAAGAGCGTCTAGAATGACTCCGAATCAAGCCCTCTTGTCTCTTCATGCGGACTACATTGGTGGCGAGAATGCCAACTACAGGAAGTGGTATTTTGCTGCTTGCCTGAATTTGGATTCCAACTCGAAGGACTCGACTACTAAGAGCAAGAAAAAGAAGAAGCAAAACAAGGGAAAAGTTGAGCAAGATCACGGGGAGGATATGGCTGAGACTCTGGGTAGTGATCCAGGGCTGCCTAGCTTCGAGGCGGCCGAATACCGATGGAGAACGCGAATGAGCCGAATGTCACAGCACGAACGCGTCCGAGAGATTGCGCTGTACCTGCTTTGCTGGGGCGAGGCCAATCAAGTGCGATTTATGCCTGAGGCGCTATGTTTCATCTTCAAATGCGCCAATGACTACCTGAGTTCACTGCCCGACCAGCAACCAACTGATTCCGTCGACGAATGCAAGTACCTGAACGAAGTCATCACACCATTGTATAGATTTGTTCGCGACCAAGTTTACGAAATTTCGGACGGTGTTTATGTTCGACGGGAACGTGATCACAAAGATGTCATTGGATATGATGATTGTAACCAGCTCTTTTGGTATTCTGCTGGCATAGCCCGCATTGTCCTAGAGGATGGTGTCAATCTTGTCGACGTTCCTGTTTCAGAACGATTCCACAGGCTGAAGGATGTGGTTTGGAAGAAATGTTTCTTCAAAACCTACAAAGAAACAAGATCTTGGCTACACATGCTCGTCAATTTCAACCGCATATGGATCATACACGTAACCATGTTTTGGTTCTACACTTCTCATAATGCCCCGACTCTTCTCGTGAAGGGCTACAAGCAAACGCTTGACCAACAACCTACTGGCGCAAAACAGTTCTCCATAGTTGCGTTTGGAGGCGGTATAGCGACACTGATTCAGATCCTGGCCACCCTCGCGGAATGGGTGTACGTGCCGCGACGCTGGGGAGGTGCCAAGCATTTGACAGGCAGGCTGGTTATACTCCTACTGATTCTGGTTCTCAATATTGCCCCTGGCGTCAAGGTCTTCCTCTTCCCTACGAAGAAGACGGATGCCATGTACAAGGTCGACCTCGCATTGGGTATCGTTCAGTTCGTTATTGCTGTGTTGACATACATTTACTTCTCGATTGTCCCACTCGGGTCGCTATTTGGAAAGTTTTGGAAGAAACATTCTGGCCAATCGCTGGCCACCCAAAGCTTCACCGCCAATTTCCCAGGGCTTTCATTCAATGACCGTTCCACTTCGATAGGTATTTGGATGATCGTTTTCGGTATAAAATTTGGGGTTTCCTACAAATTCTTAACGCTATCATACAGAGATCTCATCCGCTATCTCCAGCTTGCTAAAGTTGATTGCGCAGGAGATGCGCTATTCGGCAAAGCTACAGCTAATATTATCTGCAAACATCAAAACATCATTCTGCTCATTCTCACTGCATGCACGGATGTCATCTTTTTCTTTCTGGACACATACCTTTGGTATGTGCTCGTCAATACGGCATTTTCGGTCGCCCGCGCCTTCTATCTCGGGTCATCCATCCTAACGCCATGGAGGAATGTTTTCACGCGCTTGCCGAAGAGAATTTATTCTAAGATTCTCGCAGCCCCGGAAATGGAAGTCAAATACCAGCCTAAGGTCCTGATATCACAAATTTGGAATGCTGTAGTCATTTCGATGTACAGGGAGCACCTTTTGGCTCTGGAACATGTCCAAAAGTTGCTGTATTATCAGGTGCCATCGGAGGAAACTGGAAAGCGGACACTTCGAGCACCTACGTTTTTTGTGTCGCAGGATGACAATTCGTTTAAAACCGAGTTCTTCCCGGCCAATAGTGAAGCAGCGCGGCGGATATCATTTTTTGCGCAATCGCTATCCATGCCACTGCCAGAACCGGCACCCGTTAATAGCATGCCCACTTTCACTGTAATGATTCCCCATTACAATGAGAAAATATTGCTATCTCTGCGAGAAATCATTCGCGAGGAGGATCAATACTCTAGAGTCACTTTACTTGAGTATTTAAAACAGCTTCATCCACACGAGTGGGAGTGTTTCGTGCAAGACACCAAAATCCTTGCAGATGAGACAGCCGGTACGATTCCCGAACCAGAGAACGACAACGAGAACGACAGGCGAAAGATCGACGACCTTCCGTTTTACTGCATTGGATTCAAGTCATCGTCTCCGGAATACACGCTTAGAACGCGCATATGGTCATCCCTTCGTTCGCAGACTCTGTATCGCACAGTTTCAGGGTTCATGAACTACGCAAGAGCCATCAAGTTGCTGTACAGAGTCGAGAACCCGGAAAAGGTACAACTGGTTCGAAACAACGCGCATCGACTGGAGCAAGAGTTAGAGCAAATGGCACGAAGAAAATTTAAAATTCTGGTGTCAATGCAGCGTTTTGCCAAATTCTCTAAATACGAAATGGAGAACACGGAATTTATGCTGCGAGCATACCCAGACCTTCAGATCGCATATCTAGAGCAAGAGGATGCAGAAAATGAGGGCGACGAAGCCAAGATCTTTTCAACCCTCATTGACGGGCATTCTGAAATCATGGAAAACGGACAGCGGAAGCCAAAATTCCGAGTTCAATTATCTGGAAACCCGATTTTAGGAGATGGCAAGTCTGACAATCAAAATCACGCCTTGATCTTTTATCGTGGCGAGTATATTCAGCTCGTCGACGCCAACCAAGATAACTATCTCGAGGAGTGTCTAAAGATTCGCAATGTCCTTGCCGAGTTCAACGAAATGGACTTCGGCAAGATATCCCCTTACTCCGTCAACTACAAGAGCAAGCCTCCGATCGCAATTGTTGGTGCGCGCGAGTACATCTTTTCTGAGAACATTGGCGTTTTGGGAGATATTGCAGCCGGCAAAGAACAGACTTTTGGTACGCTCTTCGCTCGCACCTTGTCTCAAATTGGCGCCAAGTTGCACTACGGCCACCCCGACTTCTTAAACGGCGTCTTTATGACGACCCGCGGTGGCGTCTCAAAGGCTCAGAAAGGCCTCCACCTCAATGAAGACATCTTCGCTGGCATGACAGCTATCACGCGCGGAGGTCGCATCAAGCATTCGGAGTATTATCAATGTGGCAAGGGCCGTGACTTAGGCTTCGGCTCTGTTCTGAACTTCACGACCAAAATCGGCACTGGCATGGGCGAGCAGCTCTTATCCCGAGAGTATTATTACCTTGGTACGCAGCTGCCGCTCGATCGCTTCTTGTCTTTCTACTATGCGCATCCTGGATTTCATGTTAATAACATGTTTATCATGTTTTCGATCCAGCTGTTCATGGTTTGTCTGCTCAACTTCGGGGCCTTTACTCACGAGACGATTTCTTGTGACTATGATCGCAACAAGCCATTCACTGATCAGTTGTATCCTATTGGGTGCGTCAACAATGACGCTTTTCAGCAGTGGATTTGGCGCTGTATTCTATCCATCTTCGTTGTCTTTTTTATCTCGTTCATTCCTCTGGTTGCTCATGAAGTCATTGATCGTGGCCTGCTTCGCGCATGCACGCGGTTCCTGAAGCAACTTCTGTCACTCTCCATATTTTTCGAAATCTTTGCGTGTCAAATCTACGCCAACGCAGTGGAACAGGACATCTCCTACGGCGGTGCACGCTACATCGGTACCGGGCGTGGCTTTGCAACCTCTCGTATACCATTCGGTGTCCTTTACTCTAGATTTGCTGGCAATTCCATCTACCTCGGTTTCCGGCTCTTAGGCATCCTGCTGTTCGCCTCGGTCACGATTTGGCAGGCAGGACTGACGTATTTTTGGATCTCGGTTTTGGCGCTCACGCTCTCACCCTTTCTCTTCAACCCCCACCAGTTTGCTTGGTCGGACTTTTTTATCGACTATCGGGAGTTTATTAGATGGCTATCGCGAGGCAATTCGAGGGGACATGCATCGTCGTGGATCGCATTTTGCCGCTTATCTCGTACCCGTGTCACTGGCTACAAGCGCAAAATTTTGGGAGAGCGGCCTACCAGCGTTTCGGACGTTGCAAAACCACCTTTCCTGAACTTATTCATCAGCGAGGTTCTCGCGCCCTTCTTGCTTGCTGTTGTTGCCATCATCCCGTACCTGTTCATCAACGCTCAAACCGGTGTCACTTCAGAAAACAATGACAAGGCAGACATTGTCGCTACTGATTCACTAATTCGCGTCTTAATCTTGGCTGTCGCGCCAATCGGACTGAACTTGGCTGTCCTTGGTGCAATGTTTGGCATGGCCTGCTGCATGGGTCCAGTACTCAGCATGTGCTGCAAGCAGTTTGGCTCGGTTTTGGCTGCCATCGCTCATGGTCTCGCAGTTGTTTTCATGTTGGCGTCATTTGAGGCCATGTTTTTATTGGAGAGCTTCAATTTCGCCCGAACCCTAGCTGGCGTAATTGCGGCGGCCGCAATTCAACGGTTCATAATCAAGCTTATCGTCACGACCGCCCTTACTCGAGAGCTCAAAACCGACCAATCCAATATCGCCTTTTGGAACGGAAAATGGTATTCTATGGGTTGGCATTCTCTATCGCAGCCCGGACGCGAGGTCTTATGCAAAATGGTCGAGCTGAGCATGTTCGCAGCTGACTTCATCATTGGCCATTGGCTGCTCTTCCTCATGCTGCCCGTCCTCTTGATTCCTGGTATCGATACTCTGCACTCTATGCTTCTGTTTTGGCTTTTGCCTAGGTACGTCGCCAGAACTTTTTCTGATTGAATATATTCTAACATCGTCCTTCAGCCGTCAAATACGACCTCCAATCTTCTCAATGAAGCAATCCAATCTACGGAAAAGACGGGTCGCGCGGTTTGCGGCCCTGTACTTCGTTTTACTTATTGTCTTTGTTGGCATGATTGCCGGACCAATTGCGTACAGCAACGCCGTGAAGAACATCAAGTTCTTGGGATCTATTCCCAAGATTGGTGACTTCGTTCTCGTACAGCCAAATCACCAGAACAATAACAATACGTCGCCGGATAAAGTTGCGCAGAACGCTACTGATGACACAAGTAGTAATGCACGGCGGTTCTTGTCTTTGTTAGGAGTTTAGATTCTCTCCCGTACTTGCAGAGGGGGGATGAGACAGCATTACAACCCCACCAAAATGAAGGAGTGCGCAGTGCACATAGTCAATAGGCGAGGTTCTTGAACTATGATTATTCTACATAAAACTCATATGTGTAAACGAATATAATTTGCTCATTACATGAACCCTAGTAATTCAGACAACCTCTTAACCGTGTCGCGGCGCGCTTCTAGAACCATTCTCATGGCACACTTACAGAGCCAGTTCCTGGTCGCATGTGCCAACAGCCACCTTCGGGGTAGCGCAGCTGCCCAAAAAAGAACTCCAGCACCATACCCAGCAGCGCAGGCGCCTCGTAACTTACCGGTATCCTCGCTGGCGTGTTGCCTACGATGTAGAGAAGAATATCATATTTCCATAACACCAAGTGTCTATTGCGGAATCTATCTCGATTTGCAAATCAGTGCCCTCGGGACATACCATCAACGCGAGTATGCACAGCGCCTCTTAGGGCAATTCTTAGCACAACTTCTAGGGTTATTCGGTGCATTCTCGATACCTGTCGACTCGACCGCCGTAAACATCATCGTGGTCGGATGTTTCGTCTCCTTCAGTCCGCTCCAGGGTAATTGCGCCGCCCGCCTCTGCTCGCAGGTGCTGATCTGATACGTTTTGTATGATTGGTACTCGCCTATTCGGTAGGCTGTATCCTCAATTTAGAGTTGGCTGGCCTGCGTGTTTGGTTTCAGCAGCTGATACGCTCCGAAGCACGCCGCAATTATGCACCCGACCGTGGTAGGTGCTTGGGTGAGGTAAGTAGTATCACGGTACAGCCATCGCAGACATTGCCTAGAATTGAACTGTGAGCATGCAGGAATAATCTCGAAACTAACTAATCTTGTTTGCTTTAAGAAACTAGAGCGCTTCGCCCAACAAAAATTATCGTGCGCCGGCCAAGTTCTCTGTTGTAAGTGCTTGGACCTGACCCCACTGCCTTGGTCTGGCCTGCGCCAACCGAATCCGGTCATGATGGCGTCACCACTGGCGGCACCCAATAATCAAGGTCCGTCAACATGCCTCTGCGTTGCCGTCGCCATAGCTTAAAAAGGAATTGGGTGGCCTGTACTTAGCTAAATGTATCCTTTCAATACTTCTACACCTTTCCTGACTGCTATTCTTTGCAAGGCTTGGTTACCACTCGAATTGACGATGCCACTCTCGGGAAGATTACAGAGTACTGCAGGTGCTTTGCGCTGCCAGCGGCCGCAAATCCGCCGACAGATTCGTTGGCAAACCACATCCACGTCGGCACCGGCAAAATCTCATTTTGCTTCTGGTCTCGCTGGCGGCCTTGCCGGTGCTGCTATTTTCTACGGCATATATAGCTTCACGCCGGCCGGACGAACCGCCAGTACTATTAATAAGGCGGCCCTCGAGGCGAATAAGCAGTACCAGACCGCGGCAGCTAAACTTCAGAAAGCGGCGCCAGAGCCCGACCAGGCCATCAACTACATTAAAGACCTGTCTTATTCCTATGTGGCCTGGATCCCCGGCGGCCGCGGCTTTGTTGATGCCGCATTTAAAGATGTCGATGCCATTCGAAGCAAACACGGGGACGAGGTCGATAAGATCATCACCGACGGCTACAAGCAATTTCAGGACCTCAGCAAGGCTGGACTAAGCATGGAAACGGCCACCAAGGCATATGATGTACTGGCCGACATGTCGAAAAAAAATTGCGGACCTCTCGGTTGATGCGATCTCGGACATTGTCGATAACCACCCGCAAATCAAGGAAAAATTGGGCGGTAATATTGACAAGCTCAAGACTCTAGGCAACGAGTACGGCCCCGAGGCGAAGAAACAGGTTGATGAGACGTGGGGCCAGATCAAGGACATTTTTGCGACCGGATTCAGCGCTGCGAATCTCAGCAAGGCTGAGAAACTGATCAATGACAAAGTCGAGCAAGTCCAAAAGCTTGGCGACGAAGCTTGGGAAAAAGCTCTCTCGGCAGCCAAGCCATACCTTGAGAAGAATCCGAAAGCAAAAGAATTGGTAGAGAAACACGCCGACGCCTTGAAGCAAGGCGACATCAAGGAATTGTTTGCCAAGGTGAAAGACGCTGTCAATTCCGGCAACATAAAGGACCTGGAGAGATACATTCAGGACGCAACCAAGGGCGCCAAAACCAATGGCAAAGAAGTGGCGGGCAATCTTGGCCTGGAAAAGTACTTCAATATGCTACCCGAGGGCAGCGAGGTCTTGCCCAAGCTGCAGCAGCTCAGAGACGTAGCAAACGACCATAAAGAGGACGGGGAGAAGTTGTTGAAGGAAACAGTTGAAGAACTGAAACAGTTGCTTGAGAAACAGACTCAAAAAGCGCAGGATCTTGTCAAGTCGGCCGAGAAGGAGGCAAAGAAATGAGACATAGCTCACAGCTGAATTATGCCAATCCCCAGCGCGTTGTTGAACTTTCAGCTTACTATAGTCATTTAATTATAAAATTTCTGAAGTTCCATTGTAAACTAGTAAAGTTGATATAATCGTGAACGAGCATGGATTTAAATGTTCTGTTCACAGCTTGCGCGGTTGGTGCCTGCAAGGCTGGCGTAGCTGATTCTAGAGTCGTCATTGGCCAGCTTAAGATCAGCGAAGCAAACCTCTACAACTCTTCGGTATCCAAATTATATGGCGACGCCGTTCCGCTAACGTCTACATCTCTGAACCCCCAGTAGCCATTCCTGTTTGTGTTGAGTTCTTTTATTTTACGGCACCCAGGTTCAGTGTGGTCCTGGATATCGCCGTACGGCCACATGGCGATGAACATGGCCTGGTCGACAGGGCACGGGCGAGTTTTGCGCCATGTTGTCCAGTCAAGGCGACTAACCAGCTGGCTGACTTGTGTTTTGACTTTGCGGAGAGCAATGTCGTGCTTTTTAGGGTCGCGCTTGTCTCCAGCGCTATTCGCGTGGGAGCTCGAGGCTTGATGGACATGCCACCAGCCCTGGATGAATGTCGTGCAGATATCGTTCATGACCGTAATGACGCTGTGGTAAAGCATATGATCCGCTTCGTTCCAGCGCTGCGAAAATGGGAGAGCGGGGTAGAGATAGTGGTCCATGCAGTCCTTGATCGACTGCCTGATGGCTGCCTCCTGGTCCACAGCCTGAGTTGGCCCAGTCTCCAGAGCTGAGGCCTCGACGTAGCTGATTGCCGCAGCCTCAAGCTCGTTGATCAGCTGCGCATCTCCCACGTCTTTATCAGCCATAGCAGCCAGCCTGTCAGAGAATCGTTCAATGACAGTATCGACAATGTACCTCCAATCGATAAGAAAGGTTTGGAAGTTGGCTCTGGCAATTTCTGCAGTGCGATCCTTCAGCGCACGAAGACCCTCCATAGGTGTCGCAGCAAGACGTTTGAATTCGGGATGTGACAGATCTGGGTTCGTTGTGTTGATGGGATAAAATAAGCCCGAGACCATGGATGAGAAGTCCAGCTTGAGTCGTGCTCCGAGACCATCATAGCGCTGACTAGCAGCCCGCGCCATCTGGTATACACGCATCGATCCGTCGCCAATCTTCTGCTCTTCAGAAAAGCCAGCCTTCACTTTCATCTGCGTCACGGTTTGGGTGAAGTTGCAGTTAATAATCTCAAAGCCGGTCCCAGCTCTGATCAGGCCGTCGTAGCCCCAAGACTGTACCACATTGCACAGGCTCTGTGCTCGACTGGGGTCTTCAAATTGGCCCTTTTTGAGTTGCTTACCCTCGAGTAAAATGAAATCTTGCGTATCGAGTGTGCCATAGCTAGTATTACCAGCCGATAGACCATCTAAAAGCAATAATTTCAGGTCGCGCTTATTTCTATAGGTGTGCACGTAACTCCGGGGGAGAAACGCCGAGGCTGACGAATCGCAAAGGCCCTTCCCGTCGTGACAGCGAAACCAATCCGACCCTAAGCCTTCGGCAAATTCGGGCTCGAAATACAGCCACCCCAGTCCCACCGGTTGCTCCTTTGTCGTGCTTCCGTGATAAAATACTGAGCCCCGGGGTACGACGGCAGGAATCAGGGCAAATCCATTGTGGAAGACGCTTGAGCCCCATTGCCGACCGGCTGAATGTACCGAGTTGAAGATTGCATGGGCGTTTTTTTNCAGCGTGGACCTTGTCTGCAGCGAACTTCACATCGGCGGAAAGAGCGGTGCTAACTGTAGCAATGCCGCAGAAAAGAGTGTAGCCACGCATGTTGCGGGCGATTCAATTGAAGAAGATATGGAGGTGGCAGAAGTCGCTCACCAGTCAAGCGGCTGGTTCGAAATTGATGTTGATGAGTTAAGCTACCCACTAACGAACTAGAAGCCCCCCACTACATGTCAAGGGTTCCTTAACACCGCTGCGTTGCTGCACATACAATGTCAAACATTTCACCATTAAAATGATTTAGTCGTTTTGATTATTGAAAGATAGTATTCCTGTTCCTTTTTTGGAACACGGTGTTGAACACGCTGCCGCATGGCACGCGCGGTTGAATGAATCAGACTGACTTCGTGCGCTGGCACCACTGAATGCGGGCTAGTTAGTTGTGCGAAAACGGATCAAACAGGCCGATGTTCGACCACCAGGGGAACCAATAAAGAAGTCAATCAGGTTAGGGGGCTGGATCATGATAGAAAGACAAACTAGTATAGAGATGAAAGAAAAACTGCAGTCAGTCTACTAAACAGCTAGAAGCTTATCTAATTTATATCTCCCAATCAATAAATGCCACTGAATATATCCCTGTATGTAACTGTGGTAGTGTTCCAGTAAGGTTGGATCATTTGAGAGGCCCCGCTTCATTTCCTCGTGTGCAGATATCGCTTCTCTGCAGACCCAAGCTAGAGCAGCAGGTTCGTCAAGTTGCCGTTCCACTGCAATATTAGTCACCAGATTCTCTTCCTTTCGTAACACTCTCTCTTTATAATAGGAAAGAACATCGTTGATCAACTCCATAACTGTCGCCCAGTTGGGTAGGAATGGAAGGTAGCATTTGAGCCATCTCGACTCTGGGAAGTCATCCCTTGGGAATGCAAAAAAGCAGTACGCCATGGAGTAGCCGCTCTTAAGTCTGAACCAGAGGGAAAATGGCGTACCCGGCCGAGCAATTCCGCGCAGGTACGCGGATTCGACGTGCATGGCGCAGACGGAGTCGATGGCCGAGGATATGATGTTTGACACCGCGTACGGATCAAAGATCTTGGTTGTCTCTTCAACAAGCAGTCTAGCGTAGCAATTGAGTAATGGATGTCCCATATCATCATGAAGTCGGAAGTTCTGCGCAAATGTTTGGCATAAATCACTGCCTTCGAGGATGTCATCGATAGCCAGTCCAAGAATCGTGAAGCACGCTATGTAAAGCTGGGTATTGTCAGGCTTCTATTTATGCATTTTATGTATGTTTTTCTTACTTTAGCCTCGAAAGAGAGCCCTTTATGACAAGTTAGAGGATACTGGCAAGAGATTGATTCAAGGTATTGAATTCGTTGGTAGTCAACGTCTGAGAGACCTAGCGTCTTAAGCTTTGAGACCATAGCCTCTGTAAGTCGACTTGTTGAATGCAATGACGTATGCGGTTTGAACTGTAGGGATTTCATGAAATCCCTGACAAGTTCGCTGAGATTTGCTTCGCTGACGTCCGACTCTGGGGTGGGTAGGCGGGAGCGGTGGCTCGTTTCGAGCCCCGGCTGGCTAGGGTGGCAGTTCATTTTTCGTTGGATTTGTCTGCGGAAATATTTGTGTGTTTCTGCTATTATAAGCGGTGTACTAGTCTATACGCGCGCAACAGATGTTTTATATCCCAGATACGCCGTTTAAGGTCACGGCGAGGTCAAAAGCTTCTCCCAACCAGGCTAGGCATTACAAAACACAGCAATACACAGCAGTATCGGAGTATTAACCACAGTGGAGGATATAAATACAACGTTACTGACAAAGCCTCGCATATTCCCCCACATTTATCCTTTGCTCTCTTTTAATACATACCAACCAACGATTGACGGGCATCGTGGCGACTAGCTTCAACGCTATTAAGTCGCTATCGGCGAGAATATCGGCTCCCCGCAACGCTCCGACTACGTAAGTTATGTTTCTGATACGATAGGAATTCTCCATCAACACACAGTAATGAGCGATTTAATAATTGACTTCGTACTTGCTCGCTATATTAGTCACAATCTTCCGACACTTATTCATTCTCGGAGGAATGATCTGATGTGTCTTTGTCGGCATTCCGTTGAACCTGTGGGCCATGACGACATCTATTAAAAATTAACTCTAACTGTATTGTTCCGTTGATACTCAAAATAATTGTCCGATGTCTGAGCCTCGTGAATTTTCGGAAGATTGAACTTGGCTAGCCGGAAGCGGTACTCAGCCGACCATGTAGACCATAAAAGTATATCCAGCAAAATGAAGAAGCTGTGCTCATGTATCAAAACCGCAACTAGAAGTATGACGCATCTTATTAGTATGTTATTCAGGTCAGGGAATGATGCTGCAGTACGTACTTAAAACCAGCATGACCACGTCTTTCCAGATGGTAGTAGCCTCAACTTTCACCCGACACTAAACGCCTTCACGCACACACTTGTTACCAAACGAGTAAAACACAAATATTGAGAGAATGTCTATTTCAAACTCTTCATCACTCCCTTCACTTTACGTGAATCTGAGTACGTCAAGTATGGAAGCCGCAGTGACGTTCTTTCAAGCTATTGGTTTCACGAAAAACTCGCATTGGAAGCTGCCAGATATTTCCATGTTCCGATTTCCAGGAAGGAGTTCCAATGTGTCTCTCGTACTCCTGGAGAAATCACGATATACCAACTTTATCCGCCCAGGGACGAAAGTCGTTGACTCACGCACATCCACAGAGTCTATTATTGCCATTGTTGTGGACACGAAGGAAGAGGTAGATGCGATCTTCAACAAGGCTGTGGCAGCGGGTGCCAAGCCAAATCCATTTATTAAGGAGAATAATGGGGAAGCGTGGGGTCTGTACAGTCGGAGCTTTGAGGACGTGGATGGTCACATTTGGGAGGCTTCAACAGATTTGCCAGGCCATGTCTTATGGGAATGTACTGCTTTCCAGTCTGCCCAGGGTGCTAGCGATTGATGAAACTAGCATATTACATATAAATCTCAGTAGTTGATTTTCAATCCTACAAGGCTGGCTGTATCGTCGAGATGTGATGCATCGTCATAGTGTGGCCGGGGGGCAACGGTGCGTTCGGCCTGCGGGATATGTTCATACTTTGAACTTTACCTCCCATAGAAAGTTGGTCCCCTCTTCAAAGAAAGTTGGTCCCCTCTTCAAAGAAAGTTGGTCCCCTCTTCAAAGAAANGTTGGTCCCCTCTTCAAAGAAAGTTGGTCCCCTCTTCAAAGAAAGTTGGTCCCCTCTTCAAATTTTTTATGAGACAGACTACTTAAGGTATTTCGGTGGAAGTAACAGGGAAATACATTTATTTGCGCAATGTTGCGCACCAGGATCGCCCCATCAGGTGTGTAGAGCCAAACTGAGTTGCTGCAATAACCATTGAACAGAACATGGGAATTTATTTAAGGCAGTTTGTAAAGATGTTCGAAGTGCGAAAAAGAAAAGCTCAAAAAACAAGTCTAAAACTCGGAGTCGGTACCGCCCCTCTTTTTAATGGTGACTTCGATGCCACTTTGCCTTACAAACCAGGAATTTTGCAGGTGCCAATCTTTTTCAGGATACACCAGAGCCAACTGAAATATGTGGTTAAACGCAATTCATCCTCAATCAATATTGCAAGCTTACCTCGAAGCGCGAAAACAACGTCGCCGTACACATGTAGGCTTGCACAATGCTAATGTTGCTTCCTAGGCATACACGTCTTCCTGCGCCGAACGTCAGGTCCGCGTTTTTCATTTCTATGAGCCTTTTCCGGTAGTCTTCTTCTGTCTCCCCTTCGCTTTCGTATCTCAACCAGCGCTCCGGTCGAAATACCTCCGCGTCCTGGCCAAAGGTGGCCTTGTCCATGTGGACTACCCATGGATTCATACCAACGATTGTACCAGGTGGAATGTGTGTACCGTCCGCAAGAAGAAGTCCTGCCTCGGGTACCACCCTCTCTAGAAGTAGGCCAATACCAGGATGCATCCGTGAGGCTTCTTTTATCACTGCATCTAAATATGATAGGCTGCTTGCCGTCGCGTATCCGATAGGGCGGGTATTATTGATGGCCGAGAGCTCCTGTGTTAATCGCCGGTGTACTTGCGGGTTTTTTAGCACGTAGTAGGTGATAGCTCGAAGCAAAATGGCAGTCGTATCAGCGCCAGCTAATACGTTTATGAGCAGTGCACCAACAACCTTGTTATCGTCCATTTGTTCGGGATTTGAATTCTTGACGTCAATAAACGCATCAAGCATGTCTTTATGCTGAGACTCGTGAGCATCGGCGCCTTTCTGTCGATTGATACTTTGCTGTGCACAGAACATTGCCGCGAAGTCAAAGCTGGGTGGTCCGACTGGCTTGATGGGATTCTTCGCTAGCCAATAATCCAAAGTTGGAAGTTGACCGACGGTAGCAAAGTAATCCAAGGCCTGGGTTGCTGTACTGAGGAGACCGTTGAAGTCATCACCTGTGTCCATAAAGCCCATTGGTTTGCTGAAAGTCAGCTGAGCCATGACGTCCCAAGCAAAATAGAGCAGCCAGTTGTCCATGTGACATGTTGTCTTGTCTCTGGTTTTCTGTATAAATCCAGCATCCAGTCTCCGACAAAAGTCTTCGATTGTTTGTTGTATCAGTGGCTCGTAATTCAGAATGTTCGATAACTTGTAAAATTTCGCGATCGGGCGAAGACAGGCTGCATGAAATTCGTTGCTTTGTGTGCTGAATACATTTTGTAATATCTTTCCCCCAACTTTATTGTCGTTGACATTATAAAAGTTACTCTGATACTTTTAGTTTGAAAGATCTCTAAAATATGAGCTAACGTTGCTCTTACCTTCAAATATTCGCCCTTGGTGTCATAGATTGTGCGTATCAGCTTTGGGTCACTTAGACTGACAATGTTTGGCCCAATGCGGACCACAGATCCGTACTTGTGGTGAAGAAGTCTCTGGGTGAGCTCAGACCGCCCAGAGAATGTGTCTAGGAGCCTCCAAAAGTTGGTGAATTTGGCGACGGGTGGCCCAGGGATGTGCTTGAGTGGCGACCTGATGTATTCCCAGGTATAATAAGAGATGAGTAATATTAGGGCACAAGAGATGCCCTGAAGACAAAGGCCGATGACATACATGATAAGAGATCACTTCACGGAAGAACAGTCAATACCTCTGAATGATGATTGTTGAAAGCAGAAACTTATCAGAAAGAATCACAGGTTACATAGATGTGACCCTTGGCCTCATAATGAGGCCCATGAATAAAAAGCTAAACGTCTTTCGGACCAATTTCATTCGTCATGTTCTGCTACATGGAGGTCTCAACAATCGGGAGATTATTGGAATATACTAACTGACGACCTCCTGATACCCACATGTTCCGTTCGGAGGATAAATGCGAAAGCTACTACCGCAAGCGTAAGTCGGAACATTATTGACTCGCACTGTCTGCGTTCAATAATATTCCGAGCGTAATACTTTTTATTCAAAATTTAGCCTCGCTGCTAATCATGTCTCTGACGACTGCATAAACGCGAACCGATCCATGCACTCGCCCCCATTCGAGTTATAAAGAGCCATGAGTGCATGGTCGGCTATAGAATGGCTACCTTGTTTGCCACAGAAAAATTGATTCAAAGGCTAATGCGATTCACTTTTACTACTCACATTGTTCAATTACACATTCATTCCATTGTCATGATCGAATTCAACGGTGGTGGCACTCCAAGTCTGCAACAGACAGCGACAGCATGCGCGTATTCACTGGCTGGGGTAAGAATCGGTTCTCGGTACTATCAAGTCTAAAAATCGGACACGAGGCTAATTAATTGTAGTTCACATTTTACGCCCTCATCGTGGCTGTGTATAATGTGTATTTCCATCCTTTAAGAAAGTTTCCAGGACCAGTTCTCTGCCGAGCCTCGTCATTGCTGCGATACAGACATTTATTCCGTGGAACCTCGCACTTATTCATTCATGACCTACACATGCAGTTTGGCCCAGTAGTCCGGGTAGCTCCGAACGAATTGTCCTTTATTTCTCCTGAAGCTTGGAAAGATATTCACTCTCCCATTGATGTCAGCAGAAATGATGGCGAATTTGTGAAAGACCCGAAGTTCTACAGCTTCATGAGCGCGGACGGGGGTAACTTGGTGACAGTGGACTTGTTGACTCATCAAAGCCTTCGAAAGGAGGTTGCTTCTGGGTTTTCTGAAAGATCGATTCAGTCACTAGAGCCAATCTTTCAAGAATATCTTGACCTTCTCATCCGACGGCTTCGCGATCACTCGAGCAATGGTGCCACTATTGACTTGAGAGATTGGATCACTTATTTCTCTTTTGATGTTATAGGAAAGGTGGCACTCGGGTCTGATTTCGGGTGCCTCGAGCACTCTGACTATCACCCTTGGGTACAGGCTATTACTACGTGGACCAAAGAGTTCATGTATATCCAAATGGTTGCCTATCATGGGTTTCTGTGGCTTATTAAATTTTTGATGAGCGTCCCTTTTCTACAAGGTCGAGAGACGCACCTGAATCTTACCAAGACTAGACTGAAGTCCAGTCTGGCAAGTAAGCGTGAAGAGAAAATTCTTCTCGATACATACTTGAACATAAAGCAGCCACTGGTGCGTTGCCACAACAATCAAGTTTTTTTCTTATTATGTTCATTTATATACTAAATTTCATATCTTTATAGGATTTTAGGGAATTGCATAGCAATATTTCGCTTCTGTTGCTTGCCGGATCTGACACTACAGCCACCTTGCTTATCTCCTTCTTCGCACTTCTATCAGAAAACCCCGCTGCTTGGGATCAAGTCTGTAAAGAAGTAAGATCTACTTTTTCGAGTGAAGAAGAGATAACATTCCGATCTACAAACCAACTTAAGTATCTTCAAGCATGTATAAACGAGTGCATGCGGGTCTTTCCACCGAACCCCGTCGGCGCTCCACGAGTAACACCAAAGGGGGGCAAGATGGTTGCGGATCACTGGGTTCCTGCAGGCGTAAGTATTTTATTGCCATCTCTTGACCTAGCTTCGCTAATTATTCTGCACAGACTATTGTATCTGTTGCGCAATGGTCTGCGTTTAGGCATCCGGATAATTTTGCCGATTCGGATCACTTTCGTCCCGAGAGGTTCCTAAAACTCGGCCAGTATGCAGATGATAAATTTTCTGTCTTCCAGCCATTTAGCTATGGGCACAGAAACTGTCTTGGTCGCAGGTAAGACCCGCGCCTCTATTGTATATATGGCCATCACTAGCCCCGCGTTAACAACTTTCTCCAAGCTTCGCGTATGCCGAGGCTAGGCTAACATTAGCGAGACTTGTTTACAATTTTGACTTTACACTCTCTCCCGAGAGCTCCATGTGGACCACTAAGCAGAAAGCCTATGTTATGTGGTCAAAGGGAAAACTGCAGGCCGTGTTAAACCCCATTAGATGAGGGAATTCAGTCTAAAACAAGTATAAATCAAGAAGAACGGAATATACAGTATACCCATAAGCAAATTATGTTTCCCAGCATCGTAGCAAGCCTGGACAGGGATCGCGTGTAATATCTATCAATCGATCATAGCGCGAGTGATTACGTTAATCTGAGCTACCCCAATGAGAACATCCTAATACAGAACAGTGTCGTTGTCGCTCCCACTGTGTAAATAACTCTACCGTCGATCGTAGCAGCGTGTCAATAGTACTGGCTGCCATCTTTGGTGTATCCGGCTCATCTATTATACCTGTGAGTTCATGGCCCCCATTGCGACCAATCTCCATACAGCGTATCAGTTTGGAGGCTGCAGATTTCAAGGACGATCGCAATCGCTCCAATGACTGCTCTGATGCACTTCTGTTGAGTTTGGCTACTACCGTTCTAGGAAGATGTACCTCCATACCTGCTATGGTAACTGGGGGCAATAGAACTTGATTTTCATTGAACTCCAGCCATGAACCCATAGTTTCTACAACTCCTTCACCGTAACTCGTTGTTTGTTGCAGGCCCTCCACGGCACTAGTCAGGTCACCTGCGAACGCCTGGAACAAAAGGTCAAATGCATATCCCAAACTAATATAACAGCTCGTAATGACGAGTGATATATTTGCGTTGATAAGGTGCGGGCTCTTGTTGCTGGCAGCGGTAGCAACTATGTCGTAACTCCCAAGTATGGTGGCTAGTTCCTCTGCCAGTAGGTATAAGTTCTCGGTGTGGGCTACATCAACTTCCGCTCCTTGAAGGGACATTGCAGAAGTGATTATTCGCTGTTGTGTGGTGAGAAGTCGGGAGAGAATGTCTTGACTCCCGTCGCAGACCCCCGCCAATGCGAGCAGCGGGTCCACAGGCGCAGTATCGTCGATAGAAATTTCGGCTTCCAGAGAATGTTCAGTCGTGGATGCGGATGTATCGAGCGATGGTACGTGGTAGGGGGTATCAATCAAGTCCGCTGTATAAATTGGTTTCAAACGCGAATCGGTAGCGTCATCATAGGATTCGTAGCTGTGCGAAGCAGTCGCTGAAGACACGATACAGTCTACCCCTTCAAGCCTGACTGTGGCACCGAGTGGGCTCGCAATGGCCTGATGTAGGTATATCTCTGAGTCATTGTATGCTAATCAAAATAAGAGAAGTTATTTGGTGGATGAGGATGGAGGAGATACTCTTACATTTAGGAGACAAACCATTATCATTATCACTGGCAGTGATAAAACTCTCTCTCCTCTTGCTACCGAATGGTCTGCCAGGTCTCTTGGCTGGGCTGAAATGGCACGTCATCCTCTGTTGTATACAACGACCACAGGTGTTATTCGTGCCGTTTATTTTAATACAACGAAGTTTCATAGAACGACAGCGATCGCATGCCAAGCGACTTGGTGCCACATTAGCCGGACTCGACCGTAGATTCATGTTGCCTAAAACTTCATGCAGCTGAGAACATGTCTAAAATATCAGGGGAGATGCTGAGCTATATAGTGGTACCTAAGCGTGTCGGACATTCGAGCAATCGCACATGCTAGGTCTGATTAAGTTGTAGAGACGTGAGGGGACCGCATTCTATCGGCTCTATCTAGGCGAAATAACCCCGCATGGTTGAAATTACGACTAACACGACGATGAATACCAGAATATCAACTTAAAGTTTATTTGTGAAAAATAAGCCTGCCTTATTGGCCACAGCAGAAAACGTGTGAGGATTGGGAGCATACGAGTTGCTCGGCAGTTGGCCCGGGAGAATATCTGACTTGAGATGAAAGGTCGATCAACTAACTCCCTTGCGGATTAGCTCAAGCCCCACGCCGACCCGACTATGCGGACCAAAGGCTACATTGTAGTTAGCTACAATAAAGTCTTAATTAATTCGTTCCCATTAATAAAGGTCCAAAGGAGCCGGCGCAAGAAATCGGCTGGAGAATAGTCCAATTCCAGAAACTTTAAACTGTCCATCTCGCCACTTACCGCAACCGGCCATTGCGGGTTATAATTCCCTAAATTTATGTAGTTAATTGACAAGCAACTAGATATGTGTTTCCACTTCAACTCATCTAGCGCGATGTGGACTTTCCTCTCCTGCTGCACGTTTTCATCCAACTGAAATACGCTTGTTCTATCTTGTAGCCATCTCCGCCAAGCAACATCACGCGAGCCTTTTTTGTGTTAGAGTTCTTCCTTGGCGTGTGTCTCTGATCCAGAACGACTCAGAATCCTCTTCGTTCCTCTGCGTTTCACGACTCGTGTAACGTCCTGTGTGAAGGCCTGATGATATCATCGTAAATACCTTACGGATGGCTAAGCAAGTCATACTTGATATCTGTCAGCCATTTACCAGCAAAATTCCTGCACCTATAGCTCTCCTTTATTCGAGCCAGTTAAATTCCCCGAAACCGCAGAACCCATTGTTGTGCGTGCTCCTGAGTTTATCGTTCGTTCAAAGGCTTCGTGAAAGAGGCGGCGTATCTGCTTCTCCCGTACAGCGCAAACGTGCGAAGCGAAGCATGTTAGGGACTGCCCCACGCGCTAGAGTCCTGTAGCTGGCGAAGCCCGGAAGGTTGTCGGTGTCGGAAGTCGGCCAACTACATGCTTTCGAAGGTGGCATGTATACGCGGACGGCGGATGCGCGTCGATACACCATGAAGGAAATACAGCCAGGATAGAAAATGGGCCTGGTGTTAAGACCGAGGAAGAGTGGATTTTGTGAGCTTCTGACTTTTCTTGAAACCCGTGCGCTGTGAGTGGACCACTGTAGGGTGGAATTTTGCCCAAGGTCTTTCCCCGAATTTGAAGTTGCTGCTCTACGCTAACCATGACTGAGACACCCCTCGTCGCCGCCAGGGGGCCACTTGAGTGGAATGGTAAGCCAAAAAAAAGGCAAAAGCAAACTTGGAAATGGATAGACTAAGAAAAGCAGTGGTATAATGTGCCTAAGCATACCAAGCTAGCCAGGTAGGCTGCGAGTGAAGGGCCTGCTCGTTATCAAGCGAGCATGGCAACTAATCCAGCACCTAACTAGTGAGCTAGCAAATAATTATCTTACATCACGTACTACATACTGGCCATTCTCTGTTGCCTCCGGCGAGCTTCTATTGCGCTTCAGATTTTTTGTCGATATTTTCTGTCTCACAGTGGTCCGGCGGTTTGGCACTAGACACGCTCGTGACAAGACATATGTCATTGGCATATTTGGACAGGTGAACGCTCATAAAGCCCTGGTGAATGAGGAACTTTCTTTGAGACCGCTACAACGAATTGGATACGGGCCTCGTAGCTTAGATTTAGATGCTGTTCGCCGGCTTCGTTTCTTATGTCCACAAACCCAGGGTGATATGGGCGCCCCGCGACCACCTTGAACTTCCACAATCGGTCCAGAGACCCATAACCAAAGCACACCTTTACCATAGGGCTGTCCCCAGTAACTCCCACACCCGCTCGGCCGACCAGTTATCTGTGGTCGTAGCTCGGTCTGGGACAGCTCGTGTCTAGGCACAAACCGCCGCCAGCAACCATTGTCGCCTGCTGCCCGCGAAATGGAAGACGAAGGGATTTATTAATCTTATCTTCCTCAACGGGGCGTCATTGCCAGGCTCAACAGCGGTAGAACTAGCCGTGGCGGAAGTTTAGGCGGATTTGCCGCGCTCGCTTGCCGGCCGTCTTTCATGCAGCCTGATACGCATTGGCAATGTAGTGCAACGATTACAAGACTGCGTGTATCTTCACAGCGCCGTCTTTATTTCCAGTGAACTACCTGTTCAGCAGGGCGACGCTGCGCCGAAGCCACTGGCAGAATGAGCGGCAGAGATGAAGGATCTATACACGCACTTACAGCTGATACCGAAGCTGAATCTAGATTGCCAGGAGGTGGTACATACTCGAATCAGGCCTACTGAGGAAGAATTTCGCTCGCGGGAAGACTATTACTCATCAGAGCCTGATGCGCGCAACTGTTCGGCATGTGCACCGCGACCATGGCTCAGACAATGGCGTAGGCGTAGCTGCTACGTCTGTTTAGAGGATATTGCCAATAATGACAATAGAGGGTGGTGGTGCGACATTAGATGGGATAAGTTGGCGTTTTATATTAAATTTGCACCCTCCTGGCACCTTGGCACGTAGTATTGCCCATTCTTCTCTCATCAGTTACAGCCGCGCCAGTCACATACTAAGCCATCTTATTCAAGTTTGGAACAGGGAATATGAATCAATTTTTAAATATACATCATTATTATTTACCAACTTCCCGCAGGTGGTCCGATGAACGAACCGTCTGTGGGAGGCATCTTGGTTCGAGCCATTCGTGTCGCGTCCATGGTAGAGCTGACAACCGTGGTTCCCCACCAATCAGGGAAGTTCTTGGCCGAAAGGCCCAAGCCCAAGGCAAACAGGACAATGCAGATGGCGTTACCGACATCAAGAGCACCAGCCATGACGTAGGTGTAGCGAGACCACCAACCCTTGTACTTGCGCATGACCCAAATGTTGAAGAAGCAGCCAACGACGAGCCAGTTGGACAAGTTCCAGAGGGTTGCAGGGGGGATCATACCACCAATGCTGAAGATGGCAGGGAAGTAGACGTAGCGCTATGAAGAGTTAGTTTATTATACATATTAGGCAAATAGATGGCGCGGGAAACTTACGGCAATGCTGCGGGGGTATCTTCTGGCGATAAGCCAGTGAGCGACAGTGCACACGAATCCAACAAGCCAGAACCAGTTGATCCAAGCAAAGAGAGCTCCAGGACCGAACATGCGCTTGGGGCCAACCACACCCCAGATGACGCTGGCGTTGTAGAAGGTGCGGGCACCGGGGCAAGTGAAGCCTTGCTTTTGGTCCTCGGAACAGAATTCGGGAATATTGCCGAGAAGGAAGTTGAAAGTGGCAACCTGCACGAGTGACAGCCAAACGACAGCGAAGAACTGCGCGCGGAACATAGAACGAGGAGGGATCTTCATGTAATGTCCGACCTTCATATCCGAGATGAAGGTGAGACCGTTGGCCATCAGCATGTAGCCCCAGCTCTTGAACAGCATCATGGCGACGGGTCGACCAGGAAGCATGTAACCAACAATGAATTCGGTGATGATGTTAAGACCGGTCTGCTGACTGGTGATGGCCTGGATAATGCCGACAGGGAGGATCATAACGACACCCATGAGGACGCAGATGATGAATGCCCACCATGTGAGCTTAGTGTCCCAAACCTGAGAAGCAGTCATGGCAAAGGCAAAGGAAATGACAAAGACAGACAGGAACCACCACTCGGGTGCCTCGGGATACTTTCTCATGAGCTTCAGATGAACGTCAGGCTCTTCGTACTTGGCGTTCTTGGTACGGCGCCAGATATCCTTTCCGTAAAAGAGAGCAACATGCGTGACAGTAGACATGAGCGCGGCGAAGCCGAGTGCGTAGGCCATGGTGAAGACGGGGCCGATCAGCAAGGGCGAGTACTCTTCGTAAGCCTTGACATTCAGGGTGAGATCCTTGTTCAGAATTCGGCTCGTGTTATACTTGGCGCCGAAGTGGTCAAAGTTGCTGTTTGCGCTCAGGGGGAGGTAGCGATAGAACTCGGCGCCACCGAACGCGACGGCGTATCCGCATACGAGAATGACAAGGGCACCGAAGAGAGCGTTCCACAGGGCAAAGGAAGGGAACTGGAGGGGGTTACCGAAGAAACCCGCGACACCGCTCCAGTCGAGGGTTCCAGGGATGAAGCCGAGACCGTTCAGACCGCCGAAGACCTGGTTGACGGCCACGTTGTTAGGAGCGGCCCAGGTGGGGAAGAGTCCGAGCATGCCGACGAAGGGAGCGATCGAGTTGGGAATCCACTGCCAGATAAAGGTTGCGCCAGAAACAATCATGAAGAACTTGTAGCGACCCATGGTCCAGCCGTGAATGGGCTCAACGGAACCTCGCGAGTGCAGACCGTCCATGACGGAGCAGGTGATGAGGGTGGCGGGCCACACCATGGCGGCAGGCCAGATGAGGAAACGGCGCATGACGCCAGCGAGGCCAAAGCCCATAGCCTGCGTGGACATGATGAGGAGAATCTGGAAGCCCCAACCCCAAGCTTGCTTGTAGAAGATTTGCTGCGCGATCAAGATGGAGATGGCGTAGCTGATCGTGGTACCGGCTGCGGCCATCATGGTAATGAGAGTGTGCTCCTTCTTGTTGAACGGACCAGGGTTGAGCTCGGCTCCAAAGATTTTGACGTTGGGCATGACCAGCGCCCAGCCGGTGCCGAGAGGGTAGGCGATCAGCTGGACGACGGAGGTGCTAATGGAGACTGCAAGGTGGTGCTCGTAGAGGAGGACGTTCATGGCGCCGACGACGGTGCAGATGATGAAACCAATGGTCCAGGCGCGAACAGTCTCGACAGGCTCTGTAGGGTCGTCGGTAGGTTTGACCTTGGGGCAACTCAGGTTAGCCTTGCGTGCTGGGTCGTTGATGTCTGGATTTTCCAAGGGCAGCTACTTACGGAGGATCGCACTTCCAGGTACGGGGAGTCTTCCTGGAGAATGGACTGCTCAATGGCAGCTTCCTTCTCAGCGTCACCAGAGGCAATGGCGTTGTCGACGGCATCAATCTTGTCGTGGTCCATGAAGGGATCCCAGCGGTGCTGACTTCTCAGGCGTCGGAGGTGCATGTCAGCATGGGCAGCGTCGTCGCCGCCGCTCTCGGTGCGGTCGATGCCGCTGGCGACCTCAGAGACGGTGCTCTTGGTCTTGAATCTGTCTGTGAAACCCATGGTTGTTGACGGGGTTGCTGTAGATCACGTCTTGTTCTGGCAAGCAACTGTCTGAATCACAGCCAAAGGGTGTAGGGTTTAAGAAAAACCTGGAGTAATGGGGAAGCAAGGCTATATAAAGTTTCGATCAACAAAGAAGAATGTAACCCTACTATGTCTCACGGCATAGACCCTCTTTCAACGTGTCTCGACTCAATGCAAGGTACCCCGGCATTCATTGTCGTTCATTGTGTACGCCTCCTCCCCACCAGAAATTGTCGACTCTGGCGCTAATCCGTTAAGCCACCAGTAAAAGTCCCTGTCAGCCCCCGAACTCGTTTGGGAAGGTTCCAAGCGTTGCCAACTGCTTATATCCCCGGGCGCATCTCATTCGCTGCTTGGCATCTAGCCCTGGGAACTTTTGAGCTGCCAAGGCTTTTGCCAAGGGGCTACTAGCTGACGCCCCAGCTAGAAGCGACGGAGTCGGGGAACGAGCAGGAGGCAGTCCCACAAGCTGGCTTCCCTTGGCAGGCTAGCACGTGGCTTGTTAGTAATGGCAATTAGCCGACTAATAATCAACTCAATGGCAAAGTCTATACCCCGCCACATGATTTTCAGCCCATGAGCGCCACTTCAAAAAGACCATGTGGAGCAACTAACTATAAAATTAGAGTACTAGTGTGGCGTGACACAGTGAATGTCGGCGTCCCCGCGCACAGAACCCCAGATAACAACAGATCGAAATGTGTCGTATAGGGTTCATTACTATCGAGTTTGCCGGAGGACTTGCTGCGAATGTCGCGGCATTGCGGCGCAACGAGCTAAAGTGCAGGGGGGGGGGAAGGCCTGTTGTGGATATCAGTTCGGTATAGGCAGCGGAGCCTCGGCATATCAAATAGGGCTCTGCGAGGCAAAAGAACTTTTGTTATCACCCCAACTTCGTACCCAGTATTGGACAAAATGGCCCCGACGAGGCTTTTTTTGGCTTCAGCGGGGAGTTAACTGGCATGATTTCCGTCCACAGGCGCGAACCAAACACATTCAGCATGGGCCGAATTTCGCAAAGGGCCGGAACCCCCTGAGGTGGAGCCAGCAGCAGGGAACTTTTTTAAGCCATGTTACGTTAGGAAAGGTTCCGGACCAGTCTCCTAATTGAGATAGGACGGTACGGCCACATCCCGAGGAGGGCGCCGGGTGGCGTGGAACTTCTGTTGATTTTCCCCAGACCTGGCGTTGTTGCCACCCGCATCTAGACCAGAGTCACATTTACTACACCAGCTAAATCACGGCCTAGAATGGGATAGGCCCAGTACCACGCGCACTAGATACGAAAGAACCATTCCTTCGTTCCATTGTTATGCGTGGCGACTTCTAGAGCAGCTGATGACACAAGGCAGTGAGGCAAGGAGCGAAAGCCTCGTGGTTGCTCAGCTCACGAGTTAGTATGACCCGTGTCACACATTTGCTACCCGACTCGAGTGGATACTGCAACGGTATGCGCAGACTGGAAAGAGGGAATAGGATACATTTGCGCTACCTAAACTAGCTTAGACTATTTCTTGAAAATTTACGCAGGAGTACCCAAGGCTGCCCAATCCCTCCCTGTTCAAAGGTATAGATTGAATCAGACAACAACAGAGCAAGGGAAAAAGGGCGTGACCCGAAGCTACCAGAAAGGGAAAGCACACGCTGTCTCAGGGAAAAGACCCGCCAGGCTGGTCTCTACCACACGCTCTGTAAACGAATTTGACAGCGCCCGTGACAACTGGGCTTGTTCGGCTGTGATAGCGTGGTATTCGTGACGGGCGAGTCAGAGGAAAGCCGACGCCATGGACTGGACATGTGCCAGCTGACTCCCAGAGTGACAACACCATAATTATGGGCGGAGGACCCGACACGACTGCTGAGTAGAATGGCGTAGATGGCTCACCACCCAAACGTAATGAATACCCAATTCCAATCAAACTCCTTATGGGTTGAGTTTTAGCTTGGCAGCACAACAAAATCGGCGCTCAACGCCAGGCAGACAGCGTCACTCAGGGTTAGCGGCCGTAGAATTACGAGCCACGGAGCTGCTGCAGGGATTCAAGCGTAGGGGTTAGCCCCCGGCGCTACGAACGACATGGCCAGAGGATTGGGACAGCCCGGCGCCGGTTTGCCGCGCCAACTTGAACGAACTGGAAGACCTCTGGAGGGCATCGCATTACTCGTGGTATGGGGAGCCGTGGTGGGACGATTGTGTTTGTGGAGCTCACTGATACCAGGCCGGCCGAGAATATGGCTGTTGTAGATAAGCAATCATTGTGCTCGTGTAGGGTAGGACCACGTCGCCGCAAGGTTCGCAGCCAGAACGCGTCTTGATGCGCGCATTTAAATCACCAAAGCGTTGTGAATAGATGTTGACATTGCCCTGTGAGTTTCTTAACCTCGATTTATGCCAGAGATAGCAGTTGCTGCTGCGAGGGGCGATTCTTTCCAAGCCAGTGTTGAGTTTCAGAGCGACTGAGCGAATGGCCTCAGCTTAACAACGGTGACGGAGCGTCAGGGCGGAATGATCAAACAACGTAGTCTAGTTTTGGTATTCGACAGCCAAGCTTGATGTCGAGCATATGATGGCGTCGCCAAGAACACTTGGCATCCTGATCGGACGGAGTAGTATCTCACGAGCATGGGAGGGAGTGCGATGATGAGGCGCGCTGCCCAGAATAGACAATGTTATGTGATTGGCTAGCTGACGCTTGGCCAAGCTGGTGGCATGTACTATGAGTGTGGGTGACACGGCTGGCGTTGGTTGCGCAGCACTCAAAAGCCATCGCATGCTGCTCATAGCGCACCCGATGACCAAATGTGAGGGTGTTTCGCTCATATTCTCAAGCACGCGACTGAAAAAGTGTGATGTCGGGATGCCCGCCTGCCTGTCCTGGTTAAAGTTTAGGCTGTGTTGCAGCTTACGGGGAGGGGCCGTTTTGCGGCATTGGCTCGGGCATCACCGACCACACGTAGACGGTTGTGAGAAGCACAGGTGCGCCACCAGATACTGCACGTAGTTGGGAAGAATGTGCAAGGCAGCTGTCAGGCGCGCGGGGAGATGCGAACTGAAACAGGCCGCAGCCTTACCATGGGCGCTGGCTGGCGAGATTGCCGATTACAACAGCTTGGGAAAAGGGCCTGGCATTGTGGGGGGCCGTTGTTGGTGGCCTTGCATTCTGGCGCGCGATACGTTGNCGCGTGACGCTGGGGGCCTTACATGCACCGAGGCTTGTCATCTTCGTGGGCTGACTATTTAAATGGTGGGTGAATCTTGGCCTTGCCCTCTGCTCAATGGGCGCCAATCGTGTAAAAAAGAGACCCCGTCCATTAAGGGATGCTTATGTGCAAGCAGTGGGCTAAGAAGCAACCACCGCACACGTAGATGGTGGTGAGAAGCACAGGTTCAGGACCACAATCAATATGCCGTTACGCTACTTTCTGGCCCTTTCTTAGCCTTTCTTCAGAGCCTGCGGGCCAGACATGATGGTCGGCTTTGAAGCAGAACAGGCCGACGCTGTGAGCTCGGCTAACTGCCATCTACTCGGCGCGATCGCCGTGGCTATTGACAACAAAGGTGTGTCTCCCATGACAGGTACAGATAGCTCCTGATTGACGATGGGGCATAAAGGAGAGTTCCCATACAGACAGGCCGCTGGTCGCCAGCTCATTGACAGCTCGGCTCCGCTGCACCCGGATTGCACGCTGTCATCATGTCGCCAGACTGCAAGCTTCGTCGCCGTCAAGAGCATAGGGATCTGATATTCATGCCACAACTCACGCCAGGCAGTAGTGCACATCAGGCGCTACTAGCTGATGTTAGCAACCACGGCTTCCTCCTACCCCTGGAGGAAGGTGTGTCTGAACAAGTCTCATGGGCGCGTTCGCCGCCACCAAACGTGAATTGGACTGTGGTAGGTCTTGTTGGAGGAAGACGATGCGCTGCCTGGTACATGCATTCCGCGAGGCACAGTCACGTTTGAGGGACTACCTAATTTAATATGGACTATGAACCGCGAAAGAGGGCGGGTGATGCTATTTGGAACACAGCTTTTGCCATATTGGGATGGAAAGGCGCACAATTTAGCCGCCCGGTTCATGCGCGATGCCTGGGCGAAATTGGGCTAGCTCACAGGATGTGTTTGTACTGCACTTGCCGATGAGGAGAATGCATGTCTTTCCGAGGCTATGATAGGTGCAATGCTGCAATGCTGGCTGCTCTACATTATTCGTGTGCTGTCGTATCTATGCTCCTCATCGGCTCCGTCTATGCCCTAATCATGTCTAAATATCGAATATCACGTAAACTAATAACCATCCAAGATGCCTTGTGCCTTTTCCTCGGCCTTTCTCTTTTGATTCGCTTCCACCCACCATCTATGCGTCTCGTCTTCGCCCGTAAATTTCCCCTGCTCATCAACCTCATCCCAGGGCTTGGGGCTCAGGATGTAGTGTATATTCTTGACCTGGTCGTCGCGCCAGATTTCGTCGTGCACGCCCTTTCTCCGCATCGTCTTGAGCGCATTGTACACGTACGGCAGTGCGACCCAGCGATCGCGCCACAGCTCAGACACGACCTCTTGGTCCGGAAAGTACATGTCGCGGCCGTCCTTTTCGATCTTGTCCACAATTTGCTGGTACAGAACCTTGCTCGGCCGCAGCACCGCCAAGCCGCCATTCATCATGGCCACCACGCGCCCTCGTG
>JANAKD010000164.1:0-32224 GCA_027627215.1 Lecanicillium saksenae | reverse complement strand
CCAACCAATGGAGCACGCGAACGCAATGGATCTTCTTCGCGGTTGCCAGTGGCGTCTGCGCGGCCTTTAACGGCGCCTTTGCCAAACTGTAAGCTTTCGCATTTGTGAGCGCAGAGCGGATTGTCAACGAGCTTGTCTGCTGTTCTATGAGCATGGCTCGTCTCCAGCTCGCTCTGCTCAAAAACAACCGCGACCCGGTCTGGCTGAGCCAGCATCAATACTCACAAATCACAGGACCACAACCGAGCTCACAACGTCTCTATCCAAGGCAATCTCAGATATGGTTGGCCTGTCAGAGCATGAAGATGTCGTTGAATATATTGTTAGAGCTGTAGGTGCAAGCGACAGAGAGTAACGGGTTGACCGTGAAATACTAACCTCGTTCCACTTTCGGATAGATGTTCTTTGTCTTGAATCTTGTATTCAATGGAGTTGTAAGTTCCACCGTTCGGTTTCCCTTGATCTGCACGTCTAATAACACCCGATCAGATGTGGTCGCTATTTACGACGGCCTTGTCGCGAGGCACCTCCGCTACCCAAGTCTCCATCATGAACACATCAACGAATTTCATCGTCACCGCATTGCTGGGCATTGCAGTCTTTTCCGAGAAGCTCCCACCGCTGTGGTGGGCTGGCGCATCTCTTCTCGTCGTCGGCAACGTCATCACTGGACGCAAAAATGACGGCGATGAGTCGGTGTCTGCAGATATCACCGTGGAAGCTGAGCCCCTCATCGTTCGCGGTGGTGATGGTGACGAAGCGGGAGAGACGAATGAGGCTGCGTATAAAGATGACACAGACTCTGATGTACCGGATTTGCCGGCACCATAGCCAACTTCGCCATAACAGCCTGTGTATAGGAGTAAAATACCTGTTTGACGTGCGGGATGCGTACATTGTATTCAAATAGGCTCATAAATGCAGCATAGGAAAATGCAACTTATTATTTCTATATAAATTAGGACCGACGCCTTTCAAGCTCTAGTCCCTCATCGCCCACATCTTCGTCGCCATCCAATATTGCGCCACCTCGGGTCCTTGATCTCTCATCGTCGAACTGGCCACTAAGACGAATTCTGCCACCAGAGACACTCCATATCCGGTCAGATATCCAAGTGCTGGCGCGGCGGATAGTACCCCATAGACGCTCCTGACCTTCTACAATGTGCTGGTCATCTTTGGGATTCTCCTCGGCCTCCACCTTAAACTGGTACTTGAGACAATCCTTGATGGTAACCAGACCAGTAAGCTTGCCGTGATATTCGATCAAAATGACACGAGGCCCGATTTTCCGGAACAGCTCCATAACTGTCTCGAGCGGCAATCGAGGGTGGACAGTAACGGGCGTCGCATCGACGTAGCGGCTGAAGTCAAGGGACGTAGACGACATCGACTCCACGTTAACAGTGACAGTCGCAGTAATCGGGGTTACTGAATTGGCTGGCGGTGGCGGTGTAAAGAGACATCGTGCAGATGGGCTAATAGCCCGCTCGCGACGGATGCGATCGATCGCATACCGCAACTCTGTACGCCCAATATATCCAACCAGTGTTTTAGTGTTGTTATCCGTGACAATGGGAAAGCCTTGGTATTTATCATCGACCAGAAGCTGCTCAACTTCGCTCAAGGTAAGCCCGCTTACAGGCAACGAGACAACCGAAGAGCGCATGACCTGTGAAACGGGCACACCAAAGTTGTGGTCTTCTTTATTATCCAAAAATGGAAATCCATTGAACCAAATCATGCGATCAGCGATTCCACCTTTGCCGAAGAGTTCGCTTACGGCTTTGGTGACGCCAACTACAATCATTGTTGGCAGAATATAGGTAAGGGCACCTGTAAGCTCGAACATGATGACCACCACTGTGACCGTGATGTGCATGATGCCGCTTAGGGCTGCAGCTGCGCCCAAAAAGGCATATGTGCCTGGTGTGATGCATGGCTCATCAGGCTTGCAAGCTGAGAAGAAAATACTCGAAGGGTTTGCTTCATGAAGAGCTTGAACAATAATGCCGACAGTTCGTCCAAAAGAAGCACCAATGGCCATCGAAGGTACAAAGATGCCCGCAGGAACTTTGCAGCCATATGAAATGATGACCAGGAACATGCGCAGCACCGTCGCGAAGATAAGAGACATGATATTCCAGAAGCGCTTGTCCGCATCGCAGAGGCCTTGGTAATCTTCACCACCTTCACATTCCAAGAAGAGGATTTCCATGCTCTCCGTCATATCAATGCGCAAAAACACATTGGGGTAGGCGATAAGGGCCGTTCCAGCAGCGAGTAAAGTAGCTTCCAGAATAGCGTAGTTGCTCAAATACTTCTTTCGAAAAGCCTGCGCCCGCAAGTTCCATTTGATGACAAACGCGCCATATAAGCCACCGAAAATGCCGATAATGATGTAGAAGAAAATTTCGAAGAAGTGCCAGTCGCGATCGTATCTGACCTGGAACATGACAAGCTGCCCAGTTCGGAACGGGTTCATAGCTGAAAGCACAGCAGTAGCGACCAGGGCACAGAAGTAGCTGCGCCACATTGTTTTGAGGGGAAAGTAGCTTGACATTTCCTCGAGCGAGAATAGTACGCCTCCAATTGGGCTGCCGAAAGCGACGGCCACACCTGCGGCCGCACAGGCGCTGAGAATCTCCCTCGTCTTTGAGGCGTTGTTCCTGTATTTATGAAACAGACGAGAGATGACGTTGCCGGTGCAAACTGCATAGTGTACACTCGGCCCTTCTTTTCCGACGGAAAGACCAGACGCAATAGCGAGAGGCAGGCAAATAGACTTGATAATGAGTGTCCAAAAGCCCAAGAAGCCTTTCATAACGAAACCCGCAATAATGCATTTGATCTCCGAAATACCCGATCCTGCGGCATAGGGAGCAAAGGAGCGGACCAAAGTGGCAGAGACGAAGGCAAACGTAGTCTATCCGAAGTCAGTAACGAGCAAATTGTCAAACTGAAGGGGTTTTACATACTGCAAATGCCAAATATACAAAGTAATTGAACGGCTCAAAGCTCGTCCATCTATGCCAGTGAGGGCAGCCTGTCCCAAGTTAGCTGGGCAAGATACAAGAATACTGCTGAACAACGTCATACCATTGTCTTCACCCCAGCAGCAAAAGCTTTCATTGAGGTAAAATGCGGTCGTGCAATAGCCCATCTTAATGTCAGAAAGCCACTCGGTGACAATGTTCAAGAAGGCTGCATTCAGGCCGATCGCTGCACCAATGATAGTGACAACAATCCAGCCCTGCGCAGCATCATATGATTCTGATAATCGATGACGCCAGCTTGTTTGTCCTTGTCCGTACAGGCCAGCTGCGCGCCGTTGCTTGGATTTTCGTCTCGCTTGTTCGCGGGCGGCATCCTGCACCCAATCTATCGTTGTAAAGTCTTCGTATCGCTTAATCTCGGCGATTTCCTCAGCGATTTCTACCTGCGCCGGCACGGTAGCATCGATTCCCTCTCCGGATTCTGCATGCGACACGGCAAACGAGAGTCTAGAGCTGATCGACGACCGCCGCCCAGGCTGCGGCCGAAATGATGTGGTAGGGGAGATCATCTTCTCGGCGACTCGGTCATTGTTGCGGGGCTATGCTTGACAATCCTAGTCGGTATTCGAGTCAGAAGATCGTTACAGCTTGATTGTGTGTTCGTATTTGTCGCGCTTCAGCTCGCGTGAATAGGAGACCGTCGAATATTTTTGAGCAGCACGCAGTGAGGCTGGGCAGGCGTGCTGATGTAGCTTTGAGTTGGAGGTTGCGCAATACAGGGGCTTCCGGCGAGACAGTGGTCGGCGCTAGGTGCCACCACCAACAAAAGACCCACCAAGCCCGCTGGAGCTCGACCGAGCTGCCTTGGTGCGCGTAAAGTGCTTTCAACTGCTGGATTCACTTTTGTCGCGTTAAACCGCGTCTACCAGGTCTTCGTCATCGCAGATATCCCCAACAACAACGAACCAGCAGAAGTCCTGCAAACGTATACTTGGTACAAGTGGTATTCATTGGTATCTCTCTCTACCGGATACTGGGCTGCACAAAAGAGTGCCCTGACGCCAATATGCCGTACAATACCACAGCAATTCCTCCTAGAAAGGAGCCTACTGGACAAACCCAGCTGCCTTGTAGGATTTCAATCGAAACCACACAAAGAGAATCAACTACTAAGTTTTCAATCAGTGTCAAGGGTGAAAAAGATCATCAGCCAGGATCCTGAGGTAGCGATGTGCTCAAACAATGCTGCTTTTGTCATCACCTTGGCCGCCGTACGTTGCCTTTAAAATTTATCAGTTCTCGTCTTCATCGTATCTAACAGCCTTTTAGGAGATGTTTATTCAGCATCTGGCAGGCGAGGCACACACGCAAGCCAGGTTAGACAGAAAGCCGCGCAAAAATGTGCAGTATAAAGATGTTGGTATGTGACCTACATTTATCCTCTGAATGAGCCAGCTGACCCGGAATGTGTTACTCTAGCCAACGCAATCTCGCACCAGGATAGCCTTGAGTTTTTGGAAGATACTGTGCCCAAGACGGTGCCCTTCAAGAAAGCCTTGGCAGCCGCCAGCGCCACTCAAGCCCGCCTCCGTGGCGAAAACGTCACCTCGGATGAGGGTCTTCAGTCCACGCAAGAGCAGACAAATGGAAACAGCAGCGTTCTGGTCAATGGCGAGAACAGCACTTTCAGTGTTCCTCTACGGATAGACGAGAAGCAGTTTGATCCCAACGACCAGCTGGAGATGGAGATGAGACAGGCGGCGGATCACGATGTCAGCATGGGTGGCCAGTAGCAAGCCGTGCTTTCTTGGCCAATGTGTTGTACCATGAGCATAGAAACGTCAATTGAATAGAACGAGATGTTGATTCTACTTCAAAATGTGGAAAACAGCAGATATCCGATAACACCACCGGTTGTAGCTTTTGCCTGACCGAACCAAATGCATGTAGAAACTCTCAAGTAAATCAAAATCGTAAGTGAGTCATCTGAATTGCGCCATGTTACTCTTCCATAGGATCTCCCAAAACACCAGCGGGTAGACGCCCTTCGTTCAATTCCTTTTCCAAAGCGATGATTTCTTGCAAGCTGGTCGCTTTCTTGATCCTCTCTTGTAGTCTCTTCTTCTCCTCGTCGGTCAGCTTTATTCGGGAGAGCTTTGAACGCGGCTCTGCGTCGCCGTTCGCGGGGGTATCGAATGTTGTTGTCTTCCTGCCCATAATCTGTGGATAGACTTCGTTAACAGTGCCTAGGAAGCTGGCATGAACCTTAAGGAACTCACCTGTGAAGCCAAGGCTGTTGGCTCCTCTTCCGTGCCAAACAGCTCGCGGCCTCTCTCGCGTTCTGCTTCCTTGACTTTTTGATAGTCAAGGAAGCGCACAGAGGGACATTTCCAGACAATCCAGTAGCGGTAATTCTGGTGAAACTCGTTAGCCGCATTCAGCTACGTTGGCACGCGACCGAGGATAGGCTTACCTCTCTCTTCGTGACAGGATTGTCAACTAGCACCAGATGTGTCAAGCGCGTCATCTTCCCTAAGATATCCAAGTCCGCTAGCTCTGCAACATTGTTTGATGCAAGAACTAGGTTCTTCAGGTTCGGGATCGACTTCGCAATCGTGGGCTGGATGCTGGCGACTCGGTTTCGCGCCAGTAGTAGCGTCGTTATACGCGGCGAGAGGGGGAAGTTGCCAAGAACTTGTATATCGTTGTCGGTAAAGTCGATTGAGTCATGAGGCTACAAACGCGCAAAAGTGTCAGTATGACATTGCTTGAGGGTTGGTTTTGGGGCTTTGAAACTCACCCCTGCGGCGCCCAAATTCTCAATGGCGGGGATGCGGTGTCCTGCAAATGCCAAGATAACGAATGAATATATTCTGCTCTCGGGCTATCATGTCATGTAGTATCTGTTCTTTTCAAACGCACCTCGAAGGTCAAGCTCTCGCTCCTTCAAAGGATTGAGATAGGACAGGGAATCCCGAATGAGGTCTGCTGTGAGCCTCATCGTGGCTGTGTATTACCGTATAGTCTTCGGCGATGAGTTTCTTTAATATGTTCGCTCTGTTCTGATCGTTTCGCTGTCGGAGTTAAAAGTTCTGTTGTGATGCGCGTCTGTCACCGAGATTTTCGTTCTGCCACTGGGGCAAGGCTGAAGCTAGGTCCCGAAAACTTTGGCGGGGCGGTTGGCACGTAAAGTCGGCTAGGCAGGCACTGTAGCTGTCCTCCATCCGCGGCAGCATTACAAGACGGGTTAAGTATTATGGGTTAGAACATACAATTAGCTGTATATTGAGGCTTATTCTTCTACGAAACAGAATGACTGTTTTCTAAATTCCGGAAGTGAATTGTAATCCAGCGTGTTGCCATCTCCGTCGAGGTTCAAATCACGTGATCCATTTTTGTGACTGTTCTGATGTGGGAGCTTCCTCCGTAGAACAAACGCGTGTTGGTAGGGAAATAATCTTGCCTCGTCTAAGTTCCTTAAGAAGACTCTGGTTAAAATCTTGGATGTATATATATTTTCTAACAGTGCACACTCGACCGTGTCGAACCATGCAAAGAGCAAATGTACAGCGGACTTGAGGTCCGCAAAAAAAAACAGCAATATACCAGCCAAACTCCGGAAAATGATCAAATAAGGGTATCATGTGGTAGAGTTTCTTTCACCCACGGGAAATTTGGGTTGAATGCGTAACTTTGATTCTGCCCGATGGCAAATCCTCTTCATCAGTGCCGTCACCGTATCTTGCATTTGAAACCTCTGTCAGAGTCTTGCCTTTATCAGCATGCATGACATCCATTTCCCATCGCAAATTTTCTTCGCTTTCTGATATTTGTTGAAACCCGGCCGGTGCTTTGGAATTCTTGCTAATACTCAGTGAGGATGCGCCGGTAGAGCCTTTCGTACGCGAAGCGGCCTTGCGTCGCGATGACCTCTCCTTTGGGGTCCGTGAAGACGAGGCTCGGGAGTTTCGACCAAAGGATGAAGACCATGAGCCGACGGTGCAGTCAAACGCAGGCCGCAAAAGCGGCGCGGAAGCGACGATTATGGCTACTCCAGACTGGACTATGCCAATAATAGAGAGCGATACAAAGTTATAGGTCGCATCAGAGAAATCGAGAGTAAAAACGCTATGCAGGCGAACCACAGTAAATCCAATTGTACTGGAGTCATATTAGCCTTGAAAGGTTACGAGGCAATGGTTTGGCAAGCGACTTACATTAGGCCAGCACCGAACATGCAAGCCACGGCCAGTTTATAGCTTCGCTTCATTTGAAGACCCCAAAGCATCTTGATTGGGAGTGAGATGATCAGAATGTCGGTGATGATGTCGATAATGCTAACCGTCGAAAATGCAATTGTTTGGTTACCGCATTTGCCCCGGCCGTTAGGATTCCAGTTCAACGTGATCGGACGGCAGAGCAAAACGCCAGTCAAGATAGTTTGCATCATCCAACAAAAATTGAGGATCATGATAACGTATGGAATCCAAGCGTGCGAGGATTCGAAAAATATTCTTTTGATCATCCATGTGATGCTCATTTTCGTGAAACCGAGGGCCAGCGCATACAAAACTTGGGCAGCGAACGTCGTCTGAGAAAATCGGGTAATATAGTCACCCTCCAATAATTGCGGAAGATGGTTGCCGGCGCCACCTAGTGTTACCACTATGAAGAATGAGTTAGCTATTCGGCTTTGTTTGTCTTGTTGAACTTGACGTACTGCAGATGTAATTTATCCCCAGACCCCAGAAGAAAACCTATCGAATCACCTGTCAGTAAGAAACAGTGGAATACAAGTGGCAACCAAACGTACAAGTGCGAGGTAGCACAAGATGTCCTCAATAAACCATGCTGATACTCCTCTTATTCTCCGTGTCCAAATGCGGACCATTGTCCATAACGTCGCGAGAACCGGCATGATAATGGCCGTCGCGATCAAGCCCGCACCGGTTGACGTAACGGGCGGGTAGCGCTGTGTTATCACAGGGCCATAAGGGGTTGTGGCGGCCATGCCTGCGGAAGGTCGAGAAACCAAGCCGAGAATTGAGAAATACCGTGCATCTAATTTCTGCCCAGCTGTGGTGGCTTTTTCGGTCGGCGGGCGGCGGTGCCTCAGCGCCACGGAGCCATCACAAGCTGTGGGCAGTGGAGCGTGAAGCGATCTAGGCTGGATGAAAAAACGTGGGACAGGCTGTAGGGTGTACGACAATATATGTACAGAGTCTAGAGATACCAACGAGTTTAAAGGAAAAAGGAACGAAAATGCAAGGGCATCAGCTGGGGGAAAATCCCAGTCGATGTCTCACGACGCCACAGTCTGCTTACAGGCTAGTCAATTAGGTGGATTTGCAACCAGTTCTCTTTTGGCCGGGTATGGCGCTGGCTCTATCCGTACCATTAGCTACCTGTATTCGCAAGTAGCATTGATCTACTGGTGCCGAGCCTTGTTGGGCCTGACTTGATAGCTGTTTGGCCGGGTAATAAAGGTCCCATCAGTTACAGTTACAAGACGCCGGATGTGGTAAAGGATAGGCGGGCTTGGCCTGCGGTCACACCCTGGGTGATAGGTGGACATGCATGCCAAGCTGTTGATTGATAGCTTTCAAAGAACAGAGAAAGAGCCGTCCAATGATCGAACGGTATACTTCCTTGTGATCAAGCAACAGCCACCCAAGGTCTTTATTAACTTATATCTGGCTATATGCGACGCGGGCTATGTATCTACTCTTTCTCCTGGACTGGACGAGAGACAGTGTGGCAGGTGAAAGGCTCGCTGGCGTCTCCGCTATCCTAGGTCCTAATTTCCTCCCCACACAACTATACAAAAAAGGGACGTAATAATGAAGAAGCTCAAATGATTCACAAGATTATGACTATTTCATTAGCTCCCGCACATACCAGAAGCGGCGTGAGGCGTACCAAGAGTCAGCGCGCAAGCAATTCGCAGACGCTCCTATGGGCAATGCGGTAGCACATCTTATTGCTGGTAGGGCCGAAGTGTACCGATAGCTTTCGGCGCTGTCAAAGCAGGAACCATGCGCAACAGGCCGCTAACTGGCCACTGAGAAGAACCCCATGCAGGGCTCCATCAAAGGCCGAACGTGTGCGCCACTTGCATCCAAGGAACTCCTGTGGAAGCTTCCTTGTCGCCTCTGTCGTCGCCGAGTTAAGGGTGCCAACGTGGTGGCCGCCTCGGCTCCTCTAAAACTCAAAGTAGGACTACTACTCAGCTACAAACCGGGTGACTCGAATTGCGTTGTCTATCCTGGCTTGATTGCTGTCTTCGCAGAATTTGTAGATCGTTGTAGAACAAACGGAGCTGCAGGCAGCCAACTGGTGGCTGCCAACTGCCCTTTGCTGCCATCATCTAGGCAAACAGTAATCAACCACGGAGGATTTTCCTCCGTTGGATGTGGCCCACCCACATGCAGCAGTGCAGTGCAGCAATAATGAATGCCAGCAGCATCCTGCACCCATGCAAAGAGCCGCCAGGCCAGGGGCCATGCCGTTCATTTTAGTTGACTATCCCCTGTAAAAATGCGCAGGGGCAATGCACGCTGGAAGAGCTTGATGACGGCCTGGACTGGCAGCTGAGTGGAAGCTAGGGAACTAGTAATATAAGCTAGCTCTCCATGTTTCTCATCCAACCTTCAACGAATTGTATCGAAGGGAGCATCTACCTTCATTTATCTGAAGAGAGAGAAAAAAAAACAGTACCTTTCCTTATTACGCAGGCATTCGGCCAAACGCTTCGCAAACTGTATTGAAGCATGTCATTGCTCCGTATTCAGCGTCGCTAATCTTGCTTAAGATTTCGGTTCTGAGACAGCGGGAAAGGGGTTGGGCCCTGCACCGAATGCAGGGAACTGTGGCAGGCTACCGCCATGAACTCTTTCGATCACAAATCACAGTACACACCTGGGCCTGCCGGCCAGGTCTCTTGGAAGAATTCTTGCGCCGAAGAGGCTGCATGGTGCATCCGGTATCTCAGCCATGTGAAGTTAGTTAGCCATGCCCTTCGCCTGCATCATTTAAGAATCAACATCGAGAAGACCCGCAATGGCAACGAAACACTTAGCAAGCTCTGAGGGGTACTGATGTCATTGGTATTTCGGATATTATCTGCGTCTTGCGGCTTTAAGAAATGCACTGACGTACGCCAGGCAACTGTTGGACCGAGTCACATCTGCGTAGGCATTCACCATTTGGCGACGAATAGTACTTTCCCAAATCGTGCAGCACAGTAAAGCTGCCAGTGTCACAATGTGTACTGTGTGCTCTGTCATCCAATGTATTTAGCCCAGTATTGGTTGGTCAGGCTGCCCAGTTAGTGAATATTCGTTACGCGATAGCACACTACCAGTAGCTGCCCATCTAGCCATTGGCGCAAACTGAGTACAGTAGAAATCTCGTGCGGAGCTGCCGCGGACCACGAGGTGACAGGGAAATGCCCGCATTGGCCAACTCTACCCCGTTCTTGTCATTCTCGCATTCATTCTCGCCCGCTTGAGCCCCGTTTATCGCCAGCCTCCCGCAATTGTACAATTCTCCGCGCGCCCAACGAGGGGCCTCTTTGTGCTGTCCCCTCTTTTATACTTCACGACTGGTATATGTATGAAGCCAACTGCAGCAGCTCTCTGCGCTGGACGTTCGCTCTTTTGCTAACAGGCTGTGGAGCTTGACATGCCACAAGAGGAAGACAGCGGCGATTTGTCATCGGAGATGCTTTGGGATTACATCTTTGTGGGCGGTGGCCTGTCGGCCGCCGTCACTTCCAATCGCTTGCTGGGACACGACCCTTCGCTCAAGATCCTGGTCGTTGAGGCCGGCCCAGATGCCAGCAATGACCCCAGCATTGTTTATCCCAACTCCACCAATCTGATTGGCGGCGAGTACGATTGGAAGTATAAAACTGTTCCCCAGGTTCATCTCGACAAGCGACAAGTAGATGTGCCTTGCGGTAAAGCTCTTGGTGGTGGTACTGTCATCAATTCTGGTAAGCAGACGCCCCATGCTTGCTAATTTTAATGCCTCTGGCGCACGATTACTTCTTGGAAGTAATGGTGGAATGAGGCCCTGGAATGTTGAGAACTGACCTGGCCAAATAGCGGGATGGAGTCGCGGCGCCAAGCGTGACTATGATCTCTGGGCAGAAACTGTTGGTGATCATCGCTGGAGCTATGATGGTCTGTTGCCTTATTTTCGAGAGACTGAGGCTGTTGCCAATGCCTCGATTCATTCTGAGGAACACGGCGCGAAAGGGCCTGTACGGATTCAAGGCGTTGTCTCAACAAAGCGTGAATACCCTTTGCGCGAACGGGTGCTCGACTCTTGGAAGGACGTTGGCGTCAACATGTTGCCATTCCTAGACGGGAATGCGGGCGAGCCAAACGGCGTTGGTGACTTATTTGAAAACAGACACGAGGGTCGCCGCCAAATTGCTTCGGTTGTGTACCCCCTTGACGGAATTTCGGTGTTGACTGACACGCTTGTCGCTCAAGTACTTCTGGAGCCGAATGTCAATATTCACAGGCCTCACCGTGCTGTAGGTATTAAGCTGAGCAATGGTACCACGATCAAGGGTAAGGAAATCATTGTCTCGGCTGGCGCTGTGCGAACGCCTCAAATTCTGATGCTTTCTGGTATTGGGCCTGCTTTGGAATTGGCCAAGCACAATATCTTGCCGAAAGTTGTTGCACCGGATGTTGGCGAACATTTAGCTGATCATGGCCTCTTCCCCATCATGTGGAAAGTAAAGGATCCGTCCGCGGGATACACCATCGGATCAGGCAACCCTCTTTTCAATGAAACCCAATACAGTTGGGGTGTGCCTACCGATTTCCTTGTTTCCACTGGTGTCAGCGATAAAGATGGCCTTGCAAAGGCAATTGAAGAAGACGAGGGTTTCAAGCCAGATCCGAAAAACCATCCGCTCCTTAAACAAGACAATACCTTCAACGAGTTTGTAATCCAGTATGCTGGCTTACCAGACGGGTCAACCATCACTTCTGCTACAATCAATCTGCTGCCGACATCGCGGGGTAGCGTAAAGCTTGCGTCCGCTGATATTAAAGATGCTCCGCTGGTTGACCCCAACTACCATGCAACCGCCGTGGACAGATTTGTCGCACGCGACGGCATGCGACGCCTGTTGGCGTTCATTCTCGGAAGTACTCCCATGGGCCGCGATATTATTGATGGTGACATCGGCGCTCCTGGGTTCGACAAGCCATTCACGATCGACTCGACAGATGACTACATCGAAAAGCGATTCGCTGCTGGTCTGGGGTGAGTAAATCAGTCCATGAGAAGCAGCCTATGGACACGTGCTAACAGCCTTTAGATCAACCTACCATCCCATGGGCACAGCGGCAATGGGCAAGGTTGTCGACACCAAGCTGCGCGTTAACGGAGTAGCAGGACTCCGCGTCGTTGATGCATCTGTTTTCCCCGTCGTTATCACAGCTCATTTGCAGGTCGCAACGTATGCGATGGCCAACTTCGCCGCAGACATCATCTACAACGAACGCAAATGTCACCAATAAGTATTCTAAGTTCATATCGATTGCGACGCAATCTCTATCGTAAATCACGGATTCAATCTGCATGCATAGAGACACGTCTGTCCTCTCCTGGATATGCGGGCTTCGCCTCGTTGGATTTGCTCATTTCGCTGTCTTTTACGACGTCATGACTCTAGACAGTCCAGCTAGGAATTGTTCACGATTTAATGAGATAAACTGAACTCGGATTATTAGCATGAACCTGATACATGAGCTTCTTTCTCTTTGATTTCTGCAAGCAAGTCGAATTATTCTGCGCAGAGTGACACGCGATGTAGCAACATCAACGCCGCCTTGGTCGCAACTGTGGGCAGTGACTCGGCGTGCCCCTGGAAGGACTTGGAACTCATGAGCTCACACCGCTGTTTGGTTATCCTGGCACGACTATCCGCAACATGTGTCTTTTGAGTTCATTAATGCAACCAGCCGCCTTGATTGGATCGCTTTTCTTGGCTGGCAAAGAATTCATATTGTTGGGCTTGGTGGAATCGGGTTGTTGTTTGGTGGGGGTCAAATTGGCTCTTCCGGGGCAAGCGGAAGACAATCCGATTAGCACAGTGTCCCTCCCCCGTGACGCTGGTCTTTGCGCCGGGGCTTGCCAGCAACAAAAGAAAGCAGTCCTCGTAGTGTTTATTACCCGCATGCTACACCGCATGCTCGGCCGTTTCTGGGGCGAAATACCCCCCAATTGTCCACTACAAGGCGAGCAACGTCATAGGCGGTCCATCGGTCCGAAATTGCGGCATTCGTCCCTGACCCCAACCACCATCCCGCTAAGGATTTGGTTAATCGCTAGCCTGGGTCTTTAGTTTCCTACTTAATAGAGCTCACGCCATTCTACGAAGCTGACGCTGGATTGTCATCCCCTACACAGGGAAAGCCATCATGAAATCGCCCCTTAGCAGCTATTATCTGGCCAGCCTCCTGCTGCCGGCGGCCGTCGCTGGCCGAGCTACCTCACCAGATGTATACCCGACGCGTTAGTTAACCCAATGTTGATGGTATTCTTATTTTTGTATGTCCGGTGTGCTGACAGACTCGCGAAAAGCCCAGGGCAAAGGCGATGGGCAGTGGGCGTCTGCCTACCAAAGCGCCCGAGCGCTGGTTGGCCAAATGACGCTGGATGAGAAGGTCAATATCACCCGCGGCTTTAAGGCGGACAACATCTGCGCCGGCACCACGGGTTCCGTGCCACGACTCAATTGGCCTGGCATGTGTCTGCACGATGCCGGTAACGGCGTTAGAGCTGCTGAACTCGTCAGTGCCTGGCCCTCTGCATTGCACTCGGGTGCAAGTTGGGATAGGAATCTCACCCATCAACGTGGCCTGCATATGGGAGGCGAATTCAAGGGCAAGGGTATCAACATTGCTCTGGGACCCAACGCTGGTCCTTTAGGGCGCACACCCCTTGGTGGCAGGAACTGGGAAGGGTTCTCGGTTGACCCCTACCTCTCCGGTCAGCTCAATGCCGAAACCATCACTGGCATTCAAAAGGCCGGCGTTATCGCCAACATTAAAGTAAGTTTTCCATCGTGATTGGATCGTATGTTGTCTAACACAGCGCAGCATTTCATCGCAAATGAACAGGAGACATACCGCAGACCCTACTTCGGCGTGGAAGCGGCGTCATCCAACGTCGATGATAAGACACTGCACGAATACTACCTATGGCCGTTCATGGACGGTGTTCACGCAGGTGTTGGATCTGTTATGTGTTCATACAACCGAATCAACAACACATATGGTTGCGAAAACAGCAAGCTGATGAATGGTCTGCTGAAAGGAGAGCTTGCATTCGACGGTTTCGTTATGCTGGACTGGAACGCTCAGCACAACCTGAACAGTGCCAACGCTGGCCTTGACATGCTCATGCCCATGGGTGGAAACTGGGGCCAGAATTTAACTGAAGCTGTTCACAATGGCACCGTTGCCGAGGCACGGGTGACCGACATGGCCACAAGAATTGTTGCATCCTGGTACCTCGTCGGCCAGGACAACTTCCCTGAGCCTGGTATCGGACTGAAGAACCTCACTGAGCCTCACGAGCTAGTTGACGCCCGTAAACCGGAGTCCAAGCCCATCCTTATGGAAGGTGCCATCACGGGCCATGTTCTGCTGAAGAACAAAAACAAGGCGCTGCCTTTCAAGGGCAAGCAGAAGATGCTGTCCGTCTTCGGCTACGACGCCGCCCTTCCCGAGACAAAAAACACAGACATCTTGTTTCAGCTGGGATACTACTCATCCCAGGAGATGGCGCAAGCTGTTTTAGGCACAGAGGCACACTTTGACCAAGCTGCTCACGGTGGTACTATAATCAGTGGTGGGCGCGCCGCGGCTACCGCACCGGGCTACATTATCGACCCTCTCAATGCAATCCAGCACCGCGCTATGGAGGACGACACTTGGGTCAATTGGGACACTAAGTCTTTCGATCCTCCTGTGAACCCAGCCTCCAACGCATGCCTTGTCTTTATCAACGCCATCTCCACGGAGGGCTGGGATCGCGACGGTCTCCACGATGACTTCAGTGATGGTCTGGTGCACAACGTCGCTTCCAAATGTGCCAACACTATTGTCGTTGTGCACGCCTCCGGAATCCGCCTCGTTGATCAATGGATCGAGCATCCCAACGTCACTGCTGCCATCATTGCGCATGTTCCCGGCCAGGACAGTGGCCGCGCTCTTGTCAAGCTCCTGTATGGCGAGGCCGGCTTCTCGGGCAAGCTTCCCTACACCATTGCGAAGAACGAATCGGACTATGCTGTGTATAAACCCTGCGGTCTCACGCACAAGGGTGATACCGATCCCCAGTGTGATTACACCGAGGGTCAGTATCTGGATTATCGCGCCTTTGATGCCAAGAATATCACACCTCGCTTCGAATTTGGCTACGGTTTGAGCTACACTACATTCAACTATTCGTCCCTCTCTATTTCTGCGCACGGAGTTCGAAAATGCATCAGTACTACTCTCGATGAGCTATGGCAAGTCGTCGCCAATGTAGAAGTCACCGTCACCAACTCGGGCGCCGCCGCGGGCCACGAAGTTGCCCAGTTGTATTTAGGCATTCCTGGAGCGCCGCCGAAGCAGCTTCGTGGCTTCGAGAAGCTAGGTCTGCAGCCGCGTGAGTCTGGAAAGGCAACTTTTGACCTGACCAAGCGAGACTTGAGCCAGTGGGATGTCGTCCAGCAGAAGTGGGTTCTGCACGCTGGTGAATATAAGATATACGTCGGTGCCAGTAGCAGGGATATCCGCCTCACTGGCAAAATTGTGATCAGCGGTTAGGTAAATCACCGTCAACCAGTTGCAAGAAGTAAATGATTGTTCTGATAGGGATGTGAAACATGAATTTACAAAATATTTGAAAGGATCGGCAAAACCAAGGAAAACTCGTCTCATAATAGCCATTATTTCGTGTAGCAAGATAGCGGGGTAAACAGCGCCGCTAATTATTCCTCTGGTTGCGCCTTGAGTCCTTCCCGGAGAATCTCAATTTGCTTCTTGATTTCAATCCAAAGTTTGAGGTGCTCCAGGTCAACGTCGTCGCGACTGGCCGGATCGACCACACCAACCCACTCATCTGCGAGATCAACTGTGGCAACTCCATATCCGTCGTCCTCGCCATCACCGTCAGCGCCCTTCGCGCCCTCGTTGCGGGCAATTGCAAGCAGGGCCGCGACGAAGGCCTCCTGCATGTAAGCGAAGCTAAACTTGTCGGTAATTTTCGCAATAGCTTCGCACAATTTATCTGGAAATTCGATAGCCTTATTGTTCGCGAGCTTGGCCTGCCAGAAACGGCAATAAGCAATACGCTCCTTAAGATCCGGGTTGGGGAAGAGATATTTGCGGTCGAAGCGTGAGGGGCGTTTCTATTATTCATCAATTAGTATTTCATTGTATACAAAGCATGGTTAGTACGTACCGAAATGCCGGGATCCAGGCGTTCAAGATGGTTGGTGCTTCCGATCATGAAGATACCATCGTTGGATTGCAATCCGTCCACCTCATTGAGGAAGTAACTTCGCACGTTGTCCGAGACGAGCGAATCCAGGTCTTCGAATACAAGATAGCATGGAGAAAATTGTCTCGCAAGAGAGAAGATTCTCTTAATCGAATCTTCGGGGCCAAAAAACTGTATCTGCGGTTAGCATGGCAGAGCAGGCAGGTGAGATGGATCGACATACCGAAGTAAGGGACCGCACATAGAGCGTTGGAACCTCGGGCGTGAGGTTGTACAGCGTATGCATCATGGCCTTGATTGAAATTGTTTTTCCGTTACCAGGGGGGCCATAATAAATGATTCCACGCTTCCATGGAACCTTGAGGTTCTGGTATGTGTCGCGCGACCGGAAAAATGAGAGATGGTCGTCAATGAGCGCCTTTTTCATGCCTTCGTCAAGAATAACAGCATCCCAAGAGGCCTTCATGACACTTGCATAAAGTCCAGCATCCTTTCTCCAGAATCCGCCATCAAATACCCAAATTTCGTCGTGCAGCACGCTGCCCCAGGTGCCTGCGGCTTGGATGAGGGCGTCGGTCTTGGTCTCGTCGGTAGAAAGGATGTAATACGTGTCCTCAATGTCGTACATGCCATCTTGCGCCTTTGCAAGGTAGATTATAAATTCATGGTCCTTGTACTTGTAAAGGAATTTGCCAAAGGTCGCGACGCGACCGACGAACCCGCCACCGCTGCCACGCTTCATCGGCGGCACGAACACCTTGTGCCCTAGTGAAGATGGAACGCCGCCATCGCCTGTATCGTCTTCGATTTCCGTATAGCTTGCCTCGCCGCTAGAGGCATACGCTAGAAGATTGGCTGTGCGCGCTGGCACAATGCTCAGATGAAGCGCTGGGTATTGCTTCTTCAGCGCCGCCGCAAGCACAGCGTCAGTGTTGTTGCGCTTGGCGCTAGAGTGCTTAAAATACTGCCGAACCGCCTCGCTGTCGGTCGATGAACTGGTTTTGCTGTGTTTGCGATTCTCCATATTACCTGTGCCTAGAAATTGGTAGATTTTGATAACTTTTCACGATGGGTAAAACGCGGTGTGATGAAATGTAGATGCCAGTGGTTGGTTACGACACTGGTGCCTGTAGGCGCAGACGTCGGCGACCCCTCTTCGCTCAGCCGAGCTCCCAGCCTTGTGCACAATGGATGGGTTTGACGCGTGTTGCCAATCCGCCAGCTGTCTCCATGTTCATTGAGTTTGGTATATTGGAAATATCAGTATCATGCGTGCCCATGCTCAATTCGTGGCTTTATCATGGCGCTTGACCGCCATGTCACTCACCCAATCAAGCTGCACTGGCATTTATCCTCCGAAGAAATCGAACATTAACCTCGACAGAATTCATCAACTAAAATTAAGCTCTGTAGATTGATTTTCGCATTGAAGCTAGATATTTCTAATGTCCGATCTTTATTCCACCTCAGACCCGTGAATGTAGGACACAATCTCCTTCCACACGTCAAATCCAACGACCAACGCATCATGGCCAGATCCAGCAATCGTTTTGGAGCTGAATTCGAAAGCGTCGTCAAACTCGTTCGGTGAGCCTCTCCAGCACTTTTCTACATACTTCCGCCCTCCGTCGCCCACGATGTGGTCTGTTTCGGCGAAGAACGCCATCACTCTCAATTTCGTCGCAACAGAGCTTTCAACGGAGCCTTCGCCGGGTTTGCTGCCATTCCCGGAGCGCTCTTGCTCCGCAACGTCTTTTACAAAGACTTCATAATCATCAGCCTTGCCCCAGCTTCCTGGCGTCGTCTTCCGAGCACAGTGCCGAGCTTCGTCGCTTGAACCAGCGGTGCTCTCTGCGAAAATGTGCTCCAGGGTCTGAAGTTGGAGAGCGCCCTGCATTTTAGTGGACAGACCGCACTCCTTTTCAAGTTTCAATGAGTTTTCTCTTGACCAGGATTTGACAGCTCGCTCCTCTTCCTCGGACGGTTTGCCCATGCCAAAGGCGTTGAAAACAGCTTCGCTGCTCGACACAGTTGTCATCATGCCGCGGGCGGCAAAGCGACTGATTCCATTGAATAGCGAATACGCAGGGCCAGGTACATACTGGGCCGCCTGCATTATTGCCACTTTCGAATGCTGTGGATCTACCCATGGTGCTGGTTCTCGTTCAGTAAACGGCCCATTTGTTACCTCTCGGAAAATGCCTACCTAGCAACACTGACAAGGGTCGCTCCGGGTTCAGAAGACCTCGGCCTCTGTAGAGCAGATTGAGGGCATACACAGTCCCAGCACAGTGCGAAACTATTGTTATATGAGGAATGTTTAGGTGGGCGAGGAGCAGTGGCACCATCTCAACCCAAACATCAACTCGCTTCTCGACATCAACCTTTGTAGAGCTACCGAAGCCAGGTCTGGGCACTTCATTAGCATTGGAGAATTTCCTTGGTACATGATTATGGACATACCTGTCGATAGTGAGAATGCGCACTCCTAGGTGTCTGGCCAACGCGTCCAGGGATACTCCAATATAGCGCGAGGCAAAAAGGCCTGGGTGAAAGAGTATAACTGGGACCTCAGATGTTCCAGTTGCCGTTTCTGGAGTCAGACCAACATCACAATAGCTAAAGGTCAGATCGCCGTGGTCTGCTGTGCTGGGCACAGTGAACTTTTTATGGAAGCTCTCTCGCGAGATATAAGCCTCCGCCTCGGCGCGCGCCGACAGCGGCGGATCCTCCGAAGCCATGCTCACTAGGTAGATCTCCTTGAAGCTTTATAGGCTATTTCGGGTTCGTTGAAGCCCGGTCCGATGGTAACGTCGAATTTTACAGACCTTGCTGGTGGATTGGCGCGTGGTGCAAAAGCCGACTGTCGGATACAGAGAACGTGTCACTGTCCACTTTCAGCCACTAGATTAAAAGTGCAGGTGCCAAGCCAGGCTCAATCTCACACCACGCCTACCCTATACATGCACCACACTGCGACCACTCAACAACTACGATGTTGAAAGTCGAGAGGTGGTGCTGAAAGAAAAGCATCGTGAGTTTTAGTTCATTTATATCAACTTGAAATAAACGAATGAGCACCTGTGCGCTAATTCCGCTGCTGCGGCTTCATTTCGTACAATCTCGCTAGCAGAGTGTTTCGCGACCTTGTCACGCCCGCAATGGCACATGCCTCGATTCCAAGCCACCAACAGATACCTGCCCGTTTTCAACTGAAACACACTCCAACCGTTTCCGAATGGCAATGGAAATCGATCAATCACGTGTACATCCTGGTAGCTGCAGCTAGTGATCATCGTGCTGCGCTTACCGGTCAGCTCGACCCCAACTGAATCTGGAAACATTTCTGATGCAACGCTACCTGGTGCTTATGCACGTTTATTTGCCGCACACCCTAAGATTCCTCAAGGGAAATATGCATTCTTGAATTGCAACGTATTTACGTTTTACCAAACGTTTTCGTTTTCGATCGTTTTCGGCCAGCTTCGTTGCAGCACAGCCGCTCAGTTACGTGTCGATGACTCTGCCCGGAATTCGGGATTCAGCCGTACCCCAAATTCCGTTGAGGTTTGCTGCCCGCAAGTCTGCCCACCCCTGCTGGGACAGTGGGACATGAGTCCCCACGCCGCCGCAGTGGCTGGGGCCAGGAGACAAGTGCTGACCACCTACGAATATCGGAATGCGGCGCTCCAGGGACTGTCTGGCAGATGTGATGTGATGTGACGAAGACAGCTTACTGCATGCATTCTGAAGATGCTGTCAGACGACGTGGGGCATGGGCATGGCAAAGTTTGAGGATTCGTTTAGTTTTATTTTCTTTTGTAACAATCTGAAGATGTAGTAGTGTGATAATCATTAAACCCATGCGTGAAGTCCCCCCCCNAGAAGATCCGATTATGCAAAAGGGCACCTAGACGCCATGCGAGACGAACCAAAAATGCAGAAAAGTAGCACAAGACTAAGGCTGTCTATATTTAATTTCAATAACAATAGCCAATATGCTTCAACCCACTTAAGCGTCGCTGCTGTAGCGAGACTTTGGGGCAGGCGTCTTGAGAGCTGTGGGTGGGTATGTGTAGCCGACGTAGAGGCAGATAACCATGAGAATGATCTCCATGAGAACGGACATGCAGAGGAAGATGGTAGGGTCACCATTAAAGATGCTGAAGCGGGAATCGTGACCGAAGTCGCCAATGCAAGCGTAGACCATGCGGACAATGAGGAAGGGCGAGCAAAGGTAGATGGAATAGAGAGTAATCCTCTCATTGCGAGGCAGGATGCTGATAGAAGCAGTGAGCCAGCCAAGAATGCAGAACATGAGACCCAGGGTTGCAACAAAGAGGGCCAGAGCAATCTTGAGAAGGGAGGGGATGCTGTCGTTGTCGACGGCCTGGACAGCACCGCCAATACCGACACCAAGACCAGCCAGACTGACGAGATCGACAAAAAGGAAAACGTGCTTGGAGAGAGTCATGGCGGTTTCGTTGACGCGGCGGAGAAGACCGACAGCGGCGAGGGTCAAAGGTGCAATACCGAGAAGGTCGCAGGTAAGCTTCGTGACGACGATGCTGCGATCATTATGGGTCATGAGAAGAAGCTGGCAGATGGCGGCAATGACACGTAGGAGACCGAGGATGAGGAGGAAGCGCCAGCAGGCAGAGACGGCTCTGATGCCCTGCTTGAAGCAGAGGACTGTCGCAAAGAGAAGACAGGGGATGAAGGCAATGAGCTGAAGCACAGCGATGCCATCGCGATAGGTGAAGTTGGACATTTTGCTGGTGGAATCGGTGCCCAAGGCTTGTAAGTGGGGAGATGCCAAGACCCTCTTGGGACGATGAGATCTGATGCGCGATGGCTCTTTCCGTTGAAATAATAGTCGAAATATCTCAGTCGGTCAGTTTGAAGTATATTGAGCAAAGGAAATATTGGACAGCCTCAGTGGATATGAGAAAGGATGGAGGTGTTGATGGTGCGAGTTGATGACTGCAGGGTGAGATTCTAGAAGGAAGGGTGAGGCAGCGGCGAGTTTTTAAAATGTTCTGGATCGCCAAGACTTTCACGGCCTGAGCAACCGGATTAACGAGCACATTATCCTTATCTAGTATCGCAAGCGAAATGGAAATTGTGGCTGCAGCATTTCAACGTGCCTGGTGTGTGGTGTGTTTGGTCACTGCGTGTGTGCTCGCGAAACCCGCGCTGCAGGGGAGAGCGCGAAGAGCGAGCTGGGCGCTCATACGTAAGTCACTACGTTGCAGGATGCGCCGTGTTAACCGGCCCATGTGGCTGTGGTCAAGGTGAGCCGTAAGGCTGCACGGCTGTTCTGGTCAGAAGCTGCCTTGCTGCAAAGCGGTCCAAGGGGTCTTCCCGCTGTGGACACATCAAGAGCCGTGTTTTGTTCTGGCTCGGGAGGTTATCCGATCAGCCTTGGGCCAACAAGCAGAAAGCATCCCTAAACAGGACTAGCCTGACCACACTGAGGGCAACCTGGTGCCCCAAAACCGAAAGCCGTTCCGTCACCCAACTTTCCTATTTGGGTAGACATTCCCGCTCGCACCCATTTCCCGGCTGGCGGGAATGCCACGCGGGGATTGTGGCATTGTCACCTCAACAGCCACCACGGCCGGAGACAAGCGCCAGCAGCCGTTTCGAAACCAGCAATGCTGCTGCTACGCTGTGCTATTTTGGATCGCGAGCTGTAGAGTCAATTACATGAACACCGCTGCGATAAGTCAATCTGGTATTGATTTCTTATGCGACTTGGCAACTGAACCATTGTCAGCATGGTAAAGTGTAACATGTAACGCGCTGGTGGTATTCTGACTATTAGTAGTGCTCTGGTATCTGCAGCCCTGTGTAGCGCATACCTTCAGCAGCTCAAAAATAATTCGCAGCCACATTTATTGCGTTTTTGCTTATGCCTTACATTCTTGCTCTCAGCAATCGGCCCTTGCGACGGTTGCCTGCCTGCCGGACCTTTCCTTAGTGATCGTAGCGCTAACCCACGTTGCAACAAGGAGAGCCACGACGCACCAGGCCGGACCTATCATGTCATATAATCAAGGCACCGCATGCGCCTGGAACTCTAGATATTTTCCCCTTCCCCCTTCGATGCTTGGCGCGCGTGGGGAGGGCAATAGTAAGTTGCTGCACCGTCCCACACGTCCAACTTAGGGACCGTAGTCGTGCTTATACCGTCTCACCTACTCGCCTAAACCATCCGGTCACCCAGTGTAAGCAAGTAAGCCGACACCGACAGGGCCGGGGCACTCTCCTCATAGGGCGAGCATCAGTGCCCCCTTTATGCCTAGAAACGTGGTGTAGTTGACATTGTGGTTTCATTGCGACATTGGCTGAATCGGATAGTCGTCTTACGAAAAGTACCGCGGCCAAGCGTATTACAGGACCCTAAACAGTAGGTGCCGTGGACATTGCCATCCCATAAAAGACCAAGGCCTGCTGCGAGTGAGATTTGGGCAGAGCTTAAAAATAAATTTTATTCTTATATATTTCACGACGTAGGCAAGGCATCCCCCCTCCATCACTCTCGCTTCTCTTTTTGGATTTTCCGCTGCCAACTGCGCTCGCCTACCATTTGCATTCATACCATCTTACCCACGCCACTATTATCGGATCTAGCTTCAGGCCGCACACAGCCTGTTCTGCTCGGTCACGACTTACGCCTCATTTTCCGAGGCGTCAGAATAAGTTTCTCTCGTGTGCTCCCGGGAGACGCTCCTTAAGGCCATTCACAATGGCAGCCGCAGACCTTACCGATCTGCCCCGCACCAAGCTGCCTTTCTTCGACATCACCTTCCGCAACCTGGAGGATGGCAACTATGAGGCTCCTTCCGATTATAATCAGGCCTCGTGCAAATCTACCCCAGTTTTGGGATCCAACGATGAACTGCTAAGAGCATTCGGTACCTTTGTTCTTGCTGTCTCTGACTTGGAAGATGCCGCCTTCACAGCCGACGTTGGCGCAGAGCGCTTGTTGGTGACGGCCAAGGCGCCAGGTCTCAACGAGCAGCTACGAACATACACCTCCGATAAAATAACCATTTCCTCCTCTCCGCTCACAAATCCGATTCCCGACGGCCAACTCGATTTCGAGCTGCAAATTATCGGGCCCGAGAATGGCTCTAAAGTTCCTAAGCAACTGTCGAGTGTAAGAATAAACGACGATTGTATGAGGGCGCAGCCTGAATGCAGTGTTCCCCACGTTTATACCCACATGCCGATTCACTCAGAATCTACGTATAAGTGTACTGATCCCTCCTCTCCTCTTTAGACTCTGGTTCTCGCGGTTTGCCCCACGGAAAAGGGAGACGCAGCTGATCTACAGCTCTTCGTCGACGTCCGGAACGGCCATGCGGAGTCCACCTCACACCTCCTCGAGCTCGCCGCTCGCTACCTCGCCCCCGAGCCTGCCAGCGTTTCCGATTCGACGCTGAAGAAAGCTGAACCTTTTTCTTGTCGCCAAAATGGACCACCAACCATGATTAGCCGCCCGCCTCTGCTGAAGAGCGACCTGAAGCTATACAAGAGTGAGGAAGAGTGCCCTGCTCTTTTCCACAGCGCTTTCGAGCGCCGAGTTGCCGAGGCGCCGGAGAATTCGTGCATCGAGTATATTGCGGATGCTTCTGGTCAAATTGAGAAATGGACCTTCGGTGAGATTCATACTCTGGCCGAGAATCTGATGAAGGAACTCCACATCCTTGAGACCAACATCGCTTGGAACAAGCCCTTTAACGGCCAGCGTATCGTACCACTGTACCTGCCTGGATGCCCGCAGCTTTATGCAGGTTACATGGGTATCATGAAGGCCGGCTGTGCTTTCTGCCCTTTGCCGCTTGATGCCCCTCCCGAGAGAGTGCAGGTTATTCTTGAAGATATCGAGGCTCCCGTCGTTCTCGGACTTGGAAGCAACCCGTTCCCCGGCCTGGCTATCGACACTGCCGAACCTCACATTGCGGAGTTCCTTCGCAACATTACTTGGGTTGACATGGCCAACCTTTCTGCCTGGCGCACGGACAAACCAGCCGAGTCTCTTGCTCCTACCCAGCCTCGAGAGCCCAAGGAAGAAGACCTCGCCTACATTCTCTACACCAGTGGTTCTACCGGAAAGCCAAAAGGTGTTCTGATTTCTCACATCTCAGCCTGTTGTGCTATTGGTGGCCACGATGAGGCCTTCCCTCACCTTGCTATTGGCCCTGAGCTGCGCTGGCTGCAGTTCGCTATGCCGACTTTCGATCTCAGTTTGATTGAAATCTTTGTCACTATGGGCAACGCTGGTACTCTTTGCGTCGCTGAGCGCTCGCTAATGCTTACCGATATTGAGCGCACCCTTCAGCTGTTCCAAGCTAACACCATCTTCACTGTGCCCAGTTTGGCCACGCTCCTACGCCCTGCTAAGGTACCGTCACTGACCACACTAGTCGTTGGTGGCGAGCTGCTCAACAAGTATACCATTGATAACTTCTCCTACGACTCTCCTCGTGGCCCTGGCGAGCCCATGCGCCATCTCATCAACATCTACGGTCCTACCGAGGCTACCATGGCTGTGGCTACCGAAGAGTCCGCTGTAAGCACCCGCGGCTCCATCATCGGCGACTGCCTGCGCTGCGCTGGCATTATTATCGTGGACCCCAACTCGGATGAACTGATCGAAACCCCGTCTCCCCTTACTGGTGAACTTGCCATTATTGGACCCCAAGTCGGTTTCGGATACCTGAACCGCCCCAAGGAGACCAATGCCGCTTTCAAGGACGGCAGCCACCTTGGACTTGGCCCCGTTTACAAGACGGGTGATAGAAGCCGGATTGTCTGGACAAAAGATGGCAAGCCCAAGGTTGAAATCCTTGGACGTCTTAGTATGGAACAGGTGAAGCTCAACGGTCGCCGTGTTGAGTTGAGCGAAATCGAATCTAGCATTGCCAAGTCGGAGCTCACCCGCGAAGTCGCTACCGTCGTCCTCGGCAAGGCTCAGCTTGTCGCCTATCTCTCGTTGGCGGATACTTCCGACTCTGCTGAGTCTCATGAAGCTGCCATCGCTGACTGCCGTGACGTGGCCAACCGTACTATGCCTGGCTGGATGCGCCCTAGTGACTACACTGTTCTTGCCGAGCTCCCACGTACTGCTAGCGGCAAGGTTGATCGCAAGGTGCTGCAGAAGTGGGCTCAAGCGACATTCGGTGTCACGGCTCCTGCTCCTGCTCCCGAGGCTGCGAAGATGACCGTGGACTTTGCGAGCGAAGACAGTGTTCGTGAGCTGATTGTCAAGACCATCTCTTCCGTGATCGGCGAGAACGCCGCCTCTGGAGATGCCACCACTCCCCTATACACCTGGGGCATTGATAGTCTTCAGGGTATGCGCATTCTGCAGACTCTTCGTGAGTATGAGGTTGAAGGCCTCGCTTTGAACGACATCATGGTCGGCAACAGTCTTAACGCCCTGACGAAGCGAATTATTGAGCTTCAAGCCACCAAGGGTGTCGATGCTGATGCCGAGATGGACGATGGCCCGATAGAGATTGAGGACGAGGAAGAGCTGCTATTCTTGCCGCTGAACGCTAAGCTTAAGCATTTTGAGGCAGAGTGCCGTCAGCAGTGCGCCAAAGGACTCGACATTCCGGTTGAAGAAATTGACCACGTTCTTCCTTCTACTGGCATGCAGACCCGCATGGTTGCTTTCTATCAGGAGTGTGTTGATGAGATTGGTCTCACCAAGCCTTACATCGAGCACTTCCCTTACATGGTCCCCAGCATTTTTGACTTGGACCGCTTTGAGACTGCTGTGCTGGCCGTTCTCAACGAGCATGATGCTTTCCGCACCATCACATGCCCTGTAGAGCACCCTCTTACGCCTTTTGCACAAGTCGTCTTGAAGAACGATTCCCCGCGTGCCACACTCCCTGTTGTGCGCATCACTTGCTCGACATACGACGACAGCCCCAACAGCCTCTGGACCAAGACAGTTGAGCAGGCACAAAAGTCTGCTTATGAGGTGCTGGACCTGGTGCACCCCGGTGCTGTAATCACCTTCATCTACGATGAAGCCCGTGAGCACTGTGTCATGGTGTGGTCGTTGTTCCACATGATTTACGACGGCATTAGTCTGGAGGTTCTGCGTCGAGAGATTGCTCGCGCCTACAACGACCCGAGCACCGTGGCCTCCATCGCCTCCAAGTGCCCGAAGGGTGTGAAGCTGCCAATTGAAGCTCATTACAGTGGCGACTGGCTCGAGACTAGCTTGTACTGGATGCGCGAACGTGCCGGTGCCGGTTGGTTCAAGCTTGGTGACCGACAGCTACCTACTCAGGGCGACTACTCGGAGTCGTTCCGCAACGGAGATGTCGCTTGCGAGACTTTGGTCTCGAGTCTGACACTCAATGACCTCAACGAACTCACGCGCAAGAGCAACCTCAACTCTTCGCTAGCCGTTGCTCAGGCTGCCTATTCTATGGCTCTCGCGCAGACCGTGGCCAAGCTTGACAGCACTGATGACGTGGAGGTGCAGTTTGCTACTGTCATTCACGGTCGCCAAACTCCCGAGTCACTCAACTGCGTGGCACTTATGCTCGAGACTCTCCCTGCATACATCAACTACAAGGGTACCGGCAAGAAGATGACGCACCGTGAGGCGTGCCAGCACATGCTCGCCGAGCACGTTGACCAGATGCCCCACGCCCAGATGCCCTGCACGACGGTCGACTTCGCCAAGACCGGCCGCCGCCTTGACAGCTCCATCATCCTGCAAGCCTACCCCAAGCCACCGACCAAGACCCAACCGGGAGCCTCGCCCGATGCTGTCGACGACCTACCAGGCTTCAACCGCGAGGAGAACCTGATGGCGCCGTGGCAAGAGACGTTCACCGGCTACCCGCTGTTGATGGAGCTCTGGCAGGGATTCGACCGTGCCGACGAGAAGCTACGCATCCGCTGCTCTTACATCCCTACGTGGCCAGGCTACGAGTTCATGTCCAAGACTTGGGCCCAGGGTCTTAACGCCGCACTTGAGTCTAGCCTGATCCGCATCCTCAACAACCCGGATTCTGAATTTGACCTGATGGCGCTTCTCAAGAGCGACGGCGCGCCACAGACTGAGTCCATGGACGTCTCTGCCTGAAGCTTAAAAACAGGCAGTGCGACGGGTGGGCAGTGACGTGAGTGTTGGAACTCAAGAAATGAGCGGTCGGTGGGGGCGTGTAAGCAGACGAAAATCAGGCTACAAGGGGCGTGGGCGAAGGAATTTTCTTTTTTCATTTGATACGAATTTTTTTTGTCTTTTTTTCCTCATACATACTTGGTTTTACTCTTTTTTTTTTCATTATTTATTATTAGCAAATGTTCATTTTTACACGATTATTAGAAATATATCCTGTCTACATGCCGCAAGTCTCAGGCTGAACCCACCAGGCAACGCCACCAACAGGTCCCCGCGTCCCCAATTGAGCATTAGCAGCGGTGATCGACGCCGGAGCTCCACTGATCCTTACCTGCAAGTGGTTACATGTGCCGCTGTTGGAGGAGGAAAGACGCGATAATAGAAAAAAGGTGGTGCACGTCGGGGCCTTATGCTACGTCACTGTCGAATTTGTAATGCGCCTCCCAAGATTTTCTTGATAAAGGATGTTTGAATTCTGCGCCATGACTCATATCGGCGGAGTGATATATGGGATGACGAAAAGTAAATAAAAATCCCGGTTTTTGTCAGAGCGACAAAAAAAGAACAACCAAAGTCATTTGAACAGTCGCTGACATGTAGATCCAAACAAAGGGCCAAAGTAAGCCGCCCAACCTATCCCACCTAAACGCCTTGCGGGAAGTATATACAGAAAAAAAAAGGTAACAAAAGTCTATCAAAAGTGATGTGCAAGAAAAAGAATATGGATAATGAGTTAAAAAAGTGAAGTCTCTTTATTTCAGAGGTGGACGAAGGTTATGATGCTCAATAAACTTGGCAAAGTCCTCTGCCTGCGTAAAGCCGGCCTGCGTGCTGATACGCTTGAGCTGCATGACGGTCCAGGCCCGGGTCTCGTCCGTAAGGCTGTGCATGCAGCCGACGGTCAGAAGCACCCAGGTCGCAAAGTAGCAGCCGGCAGCGGAACCCGTGTAGCCACTGACGGGCTCGGACGATCCAAAGATGGAGGTGGGGGAGTAGGGCGGGGAGGTAGAATCGCCCACGTCGATGCCCGAGTCCGACGTAGCGACTGGGGTCATGCCCTTGGGGCGGTACATCTGCTGCTCGTGCTGGACCTGCTGCTGGGCGGGCGAGGTCACGTAGCCCATGAGCTGGGGTACGGCGGCGAGCAGGTCGGCACGGATGCTGGCCATGGTCTTGGAGACGCCCTGGAGGCGATCCACGTAGTTGTTGGAGAAGAACCAGTTGGGGTTAATGTTGGCGCCGCGCAGGAGCAGGTAGCCGATGGCGTGGTTGGCAAGGATGCGGCATGTGCGCATCCTGTTCCACACGTTGGCAACGTAGACATCGTGGTAGAGGTGATGTACGTCTCCGTGGAAGCGCGAGGTGTCTAGACTCGCGGGCGGCGGGTTCTGCATGACAGCATAGCACCACTCGGGCCCGCACTCGGCGAATCTGCTCTCGAGGCGGTAATCAATATCAAGGGCTTGGGACAGGTAGCGTTCCAAGTCCTCAATGCTCAGATTAGGAGGGGCTTTTTTGTTGGAAGATGAGTTGGCGGATGAAGCGGGAGCAGAGGAGGGTGCGTTGGGTATGGGGGCATTGGGGTCGTGGTTGATGAAGGTGTAGCCACCAGGGGAGATTTGGTGGTAGAGATCCAGGAGCTCGACCATGGAGCTGGCCGCGATCCAGTAGGGATCCGAGACGGAGAAGGCCTTGGACGCCTCTGTCTTGAGCATCCGTAGGCTGGATGGCATGGGGATGCCGATGCGCAGGCAGTTTGTGAGAAGCTGGGTGAAGACGTCCTTGAAGATTTGCAGACCAGTAGCTGTGGTAAACTGCGCCTTGCCGCGGACGTTGAGAAGCGACACGGCACCGTCAATGTGCTGCTTCCAGCCGTCGAGAGAAGCTTTACTAAACTCGTACAGCGCCAGAACAAGTACAGTGACGATTGTGCTGTCGCGGCGGGCAGCAACTGGATCGGCGAGGGCGCGATTGACGCGCTCCATGGTACGGGTGTACATCATGATGGAGCGGCACATCAAGTCAGTCTGCTTGGTGGTGCGCGCCAGGCCAGCAAAGCCGACGGCCAAGACGGCACCCTCGAGTAGCTCATGACCTTCCTCGCGAGCCAAAATTGTCACCACGTAATCAAGGAAACCAGTAGATGGGCCCGACTGGTGCACAACGTAATGTGTGAGGAAAAAGTCGAGACCGATCATATCCAGAGGTAGCGACAACGGGCGGTGGATGCTGCCGTCGTGACTGGAGCCACCGGGGGATGCAGCAGTGGTTGCCAGGTCCATTCCAGCGGAGGAGCCACGGCCGGTGCCATCGCGGGGTACATCCACCGCAGAGGCAGCACCAGAGTTGATTGCGCTAGCGCTCGTCGACTCTGTACCGGTCATCATGGCATCGGAGCTGTCCGTAGACAAGCTGAACAGCCCACTATCAGTATTGAAGGGGGTATTGAACCCAAGGAGGTCAAAGTTGAAGGAATTGTTGGCAAACATGCCGTCGCCCATGTCGCCAAGCATGTCCTCAACTGACGACATCTTTTGCGGAGGGAACTGGTGCGGTGAAGGTTGCGACCGCGGCGGGTTGGCAGGATGAGGGACTGGCGAACGCTGCGCGGAGGAAGATTGTGAGGAGGCTTGTTGGGAAGCAGAACCGGCGCGCTTGTTGATTCTCGAGCGAGCCTTGTCAATGACTTGGCTGCTCTCGTCTCGGAAAATCAGGCTGGAGGGGTCGCGGTAGCCTGGGCACTTTTGGCCCATGCGACGGCATTGGCCGCATTCTGGGTGAGCTTTATCGCACTAGAGGGAATTTCATGTTAGTAAAATGATGCGTTGTCTTTCTTGGCGTCCTCGTTGTGGCCATGCACATGTTGCCGTCGTCTGCAGCGGAGCGCCGCATGTGGAGGACGATTGTGTTGTTGGTAGCATCCCAGGGTTTCATTGCTAATGACGCGAGCTGCAAACGCAGATCCGTCGACCAAGCCGTGCCAACACAGCCAAGGACGACGCGGACGAGAGCACACGAGGGCTCGAGCGGGGGAGATGAATGATTCTCGCTAGGCAACTTACTCGTCTCTTTTTGGCCCTGCAATTGTTGCAGCTTGTGGAAGGCCTTCCGCAGTAAACCATGGTTGGCGATGGGACTCAACGGCCCGCCGTTTGTACCACAGATCAAGCAAGCAATGAATGCTGGAGTATCAGTGCGCAGGGCTGAGGTGGGAAAAGGGAACGGGGGAGAAGATGCCCTTTGAGGAAATGAGGTAGCAGCAGAAGACGAAGCAAGCAAGCAGTGAGCAAGGAAAAGCCGTTGGGGGAATGGATAAGGCTGGAAGGGAAGGGCAAGGATGAGAGCAGCGTCGCAGCGAAGCAAACAAGCAAGCCAGACTGCAAATGCAAGCTTGCGGGTGGGGATGAAGATGGAAGGGACGGGAAAATAGACTGAAAGAGGAAGCAATACGACGAAGAAGTCGAGCGGGAAAGGCAGTATCTAAATAATCGATGCTGCTGGAGATGGAGAAGGGGGCAAACAAGGCAAACGAGACGACAAGCCAACAAGAAAAATAGTCGAGTGCGAGTCTGACAAAGACTATGAAGCGCGCGTGGGTGAGTCGCAGTGTGAGTGGGCGGGAAAAGGTGTGTCGACCCGAAAGTATAGCGTGAGGGTGGATGGATGGTGTGTGTAGGTGGATGGAAGGCGGGCGTGAGTGGATTCCCAGTTGAAGTTTTTGGAGGGGGACTTTTTTTTTTATTTTTACTGGGGCGTTGATGAGCGTTGATTTGATGAATACGGTGCAAACAGCAGCTGGGCCACCACCGCGACAACACTCCACAGGGATCATTTCAAGACTAAAAGAACCAGAGTAAGGGCTGAAAGACAGCTGCGTCTCCATGATAATGCTACGGAAGCTCAGGTGTGCCACCATGGTGGGCTTCTAGCCAGCTTCCAGCTTCAGCTCTCCTCCGTTGAGCAACTGCATACCACATGGTGAGCACTTGTTGGAGGTGAGGCACGCGAGGTGAGTGGTCGGACACAAGGCACCAAGGTGAGTAAGGCTGCTAGACCATGTGCTAGCCACTGAAGCTAATGCAAATGTTTGATGTAGGCTGTGTGGTTAGCGGGTGGAAGCCATGCTGCTGGGGGGAGGGTGTGAATCTAGGTACGGCACAGAAGAAGAGCAGTGGCCAACCTTTGCCAATACGAATCAAGGGCTAGCGGGCTCTTTGCCTGGTCGCTGCGGACAGATGCGGACATGTCGCAACTCTCGTACCAGTAGCTGCTGAGCAGCAAAGGCCCATGTCCATGTCCATCGGTGGGCGGGCGGTGATGGCATCATGTTGGAACCCCTACAGCCCGCTATGCCACGCCGGTACCAGCTTACAGGGCATTTCCACCACTGGCAAGCCAACGCGCACGCCCATCAAAGTCGAGTCCCAGCTCAGGGCCCTACACACGCCCTCTGCTCTCACGCACCCACTGCTCCCGGCTAACACGGCACCACCACGTCCGCNAACGGTGGGGATCGTCTTTCGCAGTCAGATCTTAGCTG
>JANAKD010000163.1:0-32231 GCA_027627215.1 Lecanicillium saksenae | reverse complement strand
CAGGGGATACGCTCGACGGCCTGCTGGACGACGCTCTGCAATCACCACAACCACCACACCAAAACCACCACTTCCCAGCTCTAGGTGGAACAACACCCATCTGTGGGACGGGAGATGGGGCATCCTGGTCTCCTGTCCCATACTTGACAGGACTGACTTATTATGGTCCGTCTCGAGGCCTCGTATGTCGCCGCTAACCCGTTTAGTACTTGCACGCCGCACCAGTCTCCAGCGTCCTCGCCCCGGTGAGCTGCCAAGCAGATGCAGTATGATGCTTGCTCCCTCTCCAATCTCCGCCATGAGAGTTGTCCGTCTTGTCAGTCTTGCTGGCTGCTCCTGAGCGCAAGTGCCATGTGCGTGCTGCCAACCGACCGATGCTCGTCGCCTTGTTGCTTCGCCGCGCGTTGCTGCGTTACTTCTGCACGCTACCTACCCGCAGCTGCAGTGCTACCCGTGCCATGCCCGAAATAGACAGTGTGATACCATACGACGCACACCTACCTCTTTGCCCCCGCCGTTCCGTCTAGCATGAGAGCCCGTTGGTCAGCCTAGCGCCCAACGTAAAAATCCTTCGTCTTCTTCTTTGTCGTCTTTCTTCGTCTTTCGTCGTCTTCGCTCCGCTTTCGTGCGTCTTTCCCTCAACCATCCATCTTCTTTTTGCCTTCCATTCGCCATACAACTGCAAAGTAAAATAAGCCTGGCGTTGGTGGAGTCTTCAACCCCAGCTGACAGGGGCCACGGCGATGTGGGACACCCAAGTCTGTATGTCGCTCCGCATTCTGTGCCAGTAATACAACCCAGAAATAGTGTCGCCCAAGGAGACTCTGGCTCGAGCCAACTGGCCTTCCTTCGCCTCGCCTGCCCAACTCATGGTTAGCGTCCCCTTACTCACGCACTGGCGCCGTGTCTCTGCATGCAAGCTCCTAGCTTGACGCTTCACCCAGCACCTGTTCGGCGTTCTTCCGTAACCCTTCCATGATTTTGCTCAAACTCAAGACGCAGAGAGCCACCCATCCAAGACGGTGCCTGCCACATCAACCACATGTACACACACACACAGGGCACACACACTCGCATGCTGCCCTCCACACTCTCTCACTGCTCCAGGAATGCCACTCCGGCCATGTCCGCCCCAACCCGTGGTCCGATTTGCCCACATACCGAGCGTCCGTTTTGCCATGTGGGCTCCCCCAGCGCCGCCCGTTGCCAGTCTCAAAGTACAACGCCTCCTGCGCTGAACAAGCTTCTGACAAGAACCGTGCTCACTGCATGGCGCCCCTTTATTTCTCAACCGTTCGCGCGCCGTTCGTCCAATATCAATCTCGCCAAACGTTGCTCCCAAAAATAACGGAGGTTTTATCCAAAATTTGACTGTTCTCCTGCACTTTCCTGTAAAACTCGCTCAACAGAAACCCGAAAGTGTACTACGTAAAACCAATGTCAAGGCCCCTCCCAATATTTCATAATAGATAGCTTCAGCCTCTCGCATTCACGCCTCCTCCGACTGCTCGTAAAAAGTGATCTGCTCTACCATTTTCCTCGGCGTCATTGTCGCGAGGTGGGATTTTGCCATGCACACACTTGACTCGAATGCGGTGCAGCCTTTTCGGTGCCGACACGCAGCGACATATTTGGGACTCGTCAAAGCTGTCTTTTGCAGCTGCCCACTTCACCAGGGGACTAGTTGACCAATTGAAACGCAAGCCACCCAATCCCCGCGCCGTCCAATCTCTCCTGTTTGACCCCCTCGGACTTTGCGGACCACACTGAACACTAGCAAACGAAGGTGCTGACACTGCTCCCGCGCGCGTCTGCATCCTCGCCCCATGGTGTACCGCTCTGCCGCGGGTCACTTTCCAAGTGTGAAATTTCTCGTTGCGACGGGCGGGCCACTTCCCTGTTTGTGAGACTCTTCCCTCTGATTACCACCACCAGTACTGATAAGCTCGGTTCTTGACTGGTGACATTGCGGGCTGACCAATACTGTCTAGGAAAGTGCCGTCACCTTTCATGCTCGCCATTGGACTGGTGCTCTTGTCCCTCCCCCCTCTCCGTGGCCCTTGTATGAATGGTGCAGTGCTGGCATACGCTCTTGCAGTTGTTGAGTCATGGGTTCTGCATCACAGCAGTCGTAAATCCTTCGGCGGCCCTAGCTTGCCTGATTGGCGAGAGCGAAACTGACCGGCCGGCAACATACATGGTCAGGCTTGCAACCGCAGCCGTTGAGGCTGCCTTCCTCCAATCCAAATTTCTGGGAATTGTCTCCAGCCTCAATGTCACCACAAGATCAAGCCAGCCAGCTGGTGGCTTGATGAGGGGCGCATGGCAGAGGGGTGTGCAGACAAGGCGACCCCTAGCTGCCCACTGCGACGCTAGCTTTGCTCCAGTCCAAACCACTCACGGGCTAGCCACCCTCTGTTGATTCTCATGACACAGCCCAGCGCATCCATTTCGCTTCTTCCACCCTCAAGTGCGTCCACTTGCTCTCTTTGTCATAGCTTGTGTCTGTATAGCCTGACGTGGTTTTCGAACTGCCATGCCATTTATTGCCTGCCAATTTGGGAAGGTGCGCTAGTCGGCAAACTCACTGACAATTCTTTTTTTTTCTCGTTCTTTTTACGACATCGTATAGCGAGTCTAGTCCCATTCTCATGTCTTGCGCGTGCGGTGTGACATTTTGCCTGTATGTTCGCCTCACCTGGAAACGCCTCGTGGCGTTCTTCTTCGCCCTTGCTCAAGGCTGACCGTCAGTGTTATGCCACTATCGACGCCATCATGTGAGCTGCTTGATACGGGCAGTCCCTTTTTGTCAAGAGCTACCTCATGGAATAACCCCAGCCGTGCTTGTCGGCGTGCCACGGCTTGAGCTTGCGCTTCTTCGCATGCAGCTGCCAGACGGTGACCGTTCGTGCGTACGTATAATCTTAGTCGATAAGTTGCACCTGCTCGAATGTGATGCCAGTCCGAATCTAGGCGGCCAGGAGCCATTAGGCTGTCTTATTCAAACCCCTTGCACGTCGACAGTCTGCTGGCCAATTTCGATTATTATTGAGTGATCACGCCAGCGAGCCAATGCCCGGACCCCCTGCAAGTATTCCTGTGCTGCTTCCACCCCCGTGGGGTTCCAGACCACCTAGCCATGCAGCGCTAGCGGTGCAAGACAACACTGCTAGTCCATCTGCTCTGGGCAAGCCACCAGCGCCATCCAACGGATAAGCTCAGCCATGGCTTGCGCAGTTCCAACGGCTAGGAACAAGCCCAGCTGCGGCGTCTCGAGCTCGGCGCTTGGGTTGCTGTTTGCCTAGAAGATGGCCATCTCATGATGTGTCCTTGTGCGAGGAAAGCAGGATATTATTGATGGTGGTTGACAAGGCGAGCAGCAGATCAACTGCCGACAAGACGCTAGCTTGGTCGCAAACTTTTGCACTTCAGCCGTGGCCAAGATATCCTGTCACCCGGGCAGCTCTGCTGTTGTTAGTCGTGTTAGTACCCCTTTGGGCTAGCATGGGCCGAAGTATTTCACCCACCCAACTGAGAAGCATGTCGACCGTGGGGCGGCAAGGAGCTGGGCGAATCAACATGGCGTCAGCGGGGTGCCAGGCGCAGCAACTCTATCGGGATAGACAGTTGCAGTAAACACAACGGGTTAGATTACACAGGCTGGTGCGGTCTGGATCATGGCGGGTTTTTCGCGCTCTGCAGCCAGCATTGCTACTCTGGACAACTGCAGCGCTGATCCAACCCAGTTCCACTGGCTAGTGAAACACTGTAAAACGGTGAGAGAGCCAAGAGAGCGAGAGGAAGAGGTGCGCCTGCGACAAGGCTACAGGCTAGTGACATAAGCTCCACCGATAAACCGCCCAGCGCTGCATGGCAAGTGTACGCTAGAATTGCACTGACTTTGCGAGGTGGGTGTGCTTTCGCAGGATATCCGGTGGTTGCTTACACAAGTAGCGCAGTCCCCCGTGCTTCGGCGCCTGGCTGTGGATGTGTCGCGGATGCCAGTGTAGTCCATACGAGATGAGTCTCAAGGTTCAGCAACAAGTTCCCGCACCCGCTCAGCCGTTCATGAGAGCATGTCCCCAAGTCTTGGCAGCATCGCCTGGACAATATGAGCAGTGTGTGACCTGTCACTATGAGGTCAACAGCTCCGAGAGTCTCTGGTGCTGCCGACGGTGCCCACAAAAGGACGAACTGTCGTTGGGCGTATTCTCGCTGCACGTCCCCAGAATCCAATCTGTCTCGCCGTATTAATAGCACCGGGCTCGACAATCCGTAATGGGCCGTTATGCAGGTCATGGAGAATAAAATTAAACAGCCAGAAAGAGGGTCTGGCGAGCCGGGTCGGGCTGTGGAATGTCTCCAGCGCGCGCAAGACATTACTTGAATGGTAGTAGGCGACCTCTTGGCCCCGGCGAAACGAGAGCAAGGCTGCTGCTGTATGAGGTCGGGCATCGGACAAGTTTCATTCCGTCCTGGTGGATATCATGTTAATACATGGAATATCATGTTAATAGATGGCAAGTCTGAATCGCGTGGCTGCCGGGGGGGTTCAAGCTCGTCCTCTCCCTCGGGCTCTGGCCAATGACAAACGGTCGCCACGAGCGGATGGCAGAGCGTCTAGCTGAGAATTACATATCAAGCTAATGATATATTCAGCGGGCGCAGGCTTTCACCAAGGCTGCCTGCGATAGAGAGGTGGCTGCAATAGCGTGGTGCAGGGTCTGTGGAGGCGGCATGGAGCGCAGCGGAGGAAGCGACCATAACCAGATGAGAGGGCGCAGATGGTGGCTCATGCGCAGGAATACCAAGACGAAGAATGGCGTTATCAAATTGGCGTCGAGATGGCGCTGGTTCTCGATCTGGGTCTGCAAAAGGACCAGCGAGTCAAAGGTGTGGTGTTTGCAGGGCCGCATGCCTCGTGCCTCATACCCGAATATCGAAAGCGACGGCAAGGCGCTGGAGGCGCAACGAGCGCAGCAACCCGTGGCGGGCGAGACACAACCAGGTAGGGGTCGCGACACAAGGTACCTGGTCGTATGCGCGGTGGCTGGTATAAGGGGGAGGTATCTTCTGGGGAAAGAAGCGAGTTGACAGGTGCGGCGCATTCCGCCATGGCCGTTGAGGAATAAGAACGGACCAGTCACCGTCCAGAATGGGCGCCCCATCACGCTAGTCCACATGGGGAAGTGTTAAACGAAAGATGATTTTGAAAGCTTCTAGCGGGTTTAGCGGGGGTTTTTTAGGGCAAACAGGGGATTACAGCGAGTCGTGCCCCCGTGCTGGGGTACGAGAGACGCTAAAACTACGGCAGCAGTGCTGTGTGCCGGCTGGAGGCGTGCTGGAGACTCGCTGGAGACTTTCTGGAGACTTGCTGGGGGGTGTGCTTGGCTTCATCCCAGCTGCAAGCCTTCTTTTCCTTCTCTCTCCGTCTCCGTCTCCCACTCGCTCTCTTCACACCCAAAGGCACAGACAAACACGCCCTCCCTCCCAATACAATACGCCTTCGTGAGGCCTCAGCTGAGTGGCAGCAAAGTGGCAACGCCAATGCTCCGATTTGCCTCGCTCGCCTTCTGGGTAACGTACCCAGAACCTGCAAACGCTACCCGTGTGCTTCTGTGATACCGTTCACCCTCTTATTTTCCATGAGAGATTCTAGAATTAGCGACGATGCGCGGTCAACAGCCTCGACTTCCAGCTTCGAATAGTCAAGAAACGGCACCGCCGACGGCAAACGCTCTCTCCCATGCAAATTGGCTCTCCAATCTAGCGAGTCCGCCTCGTAGCAAGACCAGATTAATATTACCAATTTCTGAAACCAAGATTCCTATCACACCCGAAAACTTGACGCCTCCTGAGCATCGGACTGTCGCCGTGTGCACAGAACCCTCAGCTGAGGCGAGCCTGCGCTTGGCTGACTGGAGGCTTGAGGCTTCCCTGTCCCACAGATAGTAGCCACGCAGCAGGCTCGTACACGGCTCGAATATCTCAGCCGTTTTGGGTGTCCGATTATTAGCTACGACAATATCAAAAGCCCCGTGCGACCAGCCCGGCGTCATTTCTCGATCTACATTCGTGGCTGCGCAGCTGGCCAGTCGTGACTATCCTCACACCGTCCCAAATACCAGCAATCAGCATCACCAGGTGCCAAGCCTACCCGCAGGCTTGTAGCTCACAGAGTCACAGCTCGTAGGCTGCTTTGAGCTAGTGGCTGGGAGCTTGGGCCAGCAGAGCCGGTGCCACAGGGTCGCCCGCCGTTAGATTTTGTTGTGAGCTCACACCCAAACCCCAGAGAGAGNCGTCGGAAACCTGCCGCCTCAAGTCAGGAGACAAGCACTGGCGTCCACTGGGTCTGGAGCAGCCGTCGACGCCATGCGCCACCATGTCGATCCGCGTAATTGTCTCTCGTCCGTCAGCGCGCCGCCTTTCTCCGCCGCGCGCCGCCAGCCCGGCNGCCCGCTTCGTCGCCCTCTCCAACNTCAACGCCGTCGCCGCCGACAAGACCCAGCTCGCCACGTTTACGTTTGACGACGTGCGGCCGCTGATTGGCGCCGAGCCGGCGCTGGGCGTCGAGGAGAAGACGGCGATTGCGCAGTTCGACTCGACCCAGGCGACGCCGCTCGTCGTCTTCCTGGGTCTGGTGGACGGCTCGATTGGCGGCACGGCGGCGGCGGCGAACGAGGAGCAGGCGGTCGAGATTGAGTCGACGAATCATGGCACCGTCAAGGCGCAGCCGTACTTTGCGGTCGATATCACCCCACGCGATGCATACAAGGAAGCAGCCGAGGCATTCCAAAAGTCGTTTGAAGGACGCGGGCTGTCCATTGAACCCAACCCGCGCGCCCTGGCTCTGCTCCCGGAGCATGGTAAGCCGGCACCATACTCGTGCTTTTTGCACATCTCACTAACTTTTTGACCCTTTTCTCAAGCCTCCGTCTACGCTCAAGCTCGCTCCATGATTGACTGGAACACGCGCAACCGCTTCTGCGCCGGCTGCGNCAGCCGCAACCTCTCGATCCAGGGCGGCTACAAGCGCGTGTGCCCGCCCGCCGACATTGCCGGCAACCCGGCCGCCCCGACCACCCGCGACGACTGCCCGACTCGGCACGGCGTGTCCAACATCTGCTTCCCGCGCACCGACCCGACCATGATCGCGGCGGTGCTCTCCGCCGACGGCAAGCGCGTGCTGCTCGGCCGGCAGGCCGCCTGGCCCGCCGACTGGTACTCGACGCTCGCGGGCTTCCTCGAGCCGGGCGAGTCCATGGAGGAGACGGTGCGCCGCGAGGTCTGGGAGGAGAGCGGCGTGCGCGTCGGCCGCGTCGTCATCCACTCCACCCAGCCCTGGCCGTACCCCTCCAGCCTCATGATCGGCGCCATCGCCCAGGCCTTGCCCGGCGGCGAGGAGATTGTGCTCAACGACAAGGAGCTCGAGAGCGCGCGGTGGTTCGAGATTGACGAGGTGCGCGCCGCGCTGGCCAGGGGCGGCAGCGTGCTCAGCGCCACCACGCCCCCGGAGCACAAGCCCGGCGAGCTGCGCGTGCCGCCGCCGCAGGCCATTGCCAATCAGCTCATGACGGCGGTGGTGGAGGGCAAGTTTACGGGTGCGTCCAAGATTTAGAGCGACTGTTGGAAGAAAAAGACAGTTCGTGTACATGAGAAAAGAAAGAGAGTTTTTGCATATAGAGAGGTGTTGGGGAGCGGATTTTTGATTGATATAGAGTTGACGATGATACGAAAAGTAATGATGTATGAGTGCAATGGCAAGCGGTAGATTGTGCTGAAATAGAATGGTATGGGACTTCATATTCTTTTCTTATATTTTGGCTTTTGTCTACTTCTCATAAGTGTACGCTTGGCAGCTCAATAAACGAAGCGCCCTCGACTTTCGGCGCCGCCGGGCATACCGCAAGGTCGCGCTCATACAGCGCGAGCCAGACCGCATCCGCGTTGATCACCTCTAGAGCCTCCTTTGCGTCGGGTTTCTTGTCCAACACATCTGCGAGCAGGTCCAGAACATCGTCAAACATGTCATCGTCGATGCGCACATGCGCCACGATCGACGTCAGAAGCGACGCGACGGCGGCCCAGATCCGCGCCGGTGAGGCATGCTGGCCAAGGCTCGCCGAGGGTTCCTCTCGGCGGCTCAGCGTCGTGGTGCGAACATCCAGTCTGGACTCTGAGCGCAGAGGTACCATGACGTCGGTCGACGATCCATGGCCAACGGTTCGTCTGGTCTCGTTTGATGCTGAGCCTCTCGCGGCAGCCGCGGCGCGCTTTGCCTTGCGGCAAAAGTCGCGCAGACCCTCGGGCCACTCCGTCTTGAAGCGCGAGGCTAGAAAGTCGCCTGCGGCCTCGCAGAGTCCAGCGAGCGTGCTGCAGGCCTCGACGACAATGTACGGCTCGGGATCTTTGAGGCGGCTGATGACGACGGGCCAGACGGCATTGACGAGGGGCAGGAAGGAGTCCTCGTCGGCGGCGAGCACGGAGGAGGCGGACCTGAGGAGCTCCAGAAGAGAGCGCCGCAGCTTGGGAGTCGGTGATGTCAGGTAGTACTGCGTCAGGTTGGCCACGCGGCTCAGGAGCTGGTACGTAGACGAACTTGGCGGCTTTTCCTCACTGGGAGGCTCGCCGCCGGGGTCTTCCATCTCTTCGTCATTCTTCTTATCAGGCTCGCCCCACGGCTCTTGGGGGTGGCCTTCCAGCGGTTTCATGTTTCGCGCTTCTTCGTCGTCCCGCTTCTTTCGTTCGTTGCGTTTCTCAAAAAAGGCCATCAAGCTGTTCAAGTCTTCATGTTGAGTGGAATGTTTCTTGTGCTGGATATCTTTCTTCTCGTGGTCGCTGAGCAGACGCGAACTTTCGGTTTTGGCGCCCTGGTCGACGATTTCTTTCAGGACGTCAAAGAGGGTTTCAACGAACACGGGGTAGCCATGGTAGTTGTCCAAGGCCGCGAATATCGATTCCACAACGTCGTCCAAGTAGGGTATCAGACGCGGTCCAGCGAGGCGAATCATCATCGTCAGGACCTGCGTGGATGCTGGCGATATGTCTAGTGTATTGAGGCGCAGGGCCACAGAGCTGACCATGTAGTCCACGTTGCTGACAATCAAATCCGAGACAGAATCGTAATTGCTTGCGGATGCTACAATGTTTAATGTGGCCACGGCATGCTGCTGCAGCTGGGGGTTGTCGGATCCCAAAAAAGTCGCGGTCGGGAATAGCACGTCGATAAGCTCTGGACGGAACGACTCGCCTAATCTTTGAGCTGCATATGCGACAGTCTCTAACGCAAGTGCTTCCACACGCCAGTCAACTACAGCCGCATCGCTGTGTGCATCCAAGATCTCGACGGAAAAGGAGTATAATTCATTAAAGGCCGATTCGGTGTCGTACGACCCATTAGAAGCGTCTCCAAAGTTCATTAGGGCATCTTCATCAGCGGAGGAGGCATGCGATGCCTTTATCATCTCTAGAGACAACCAGTAAGCAGCAACTTGGCTGTTGTCTGTGGTATCTCGCACAAAGTCCACCATATCTGCTAAAACGGAGCCAGACTGAGAGGTTGAGCTAACAGCCCGTAGAAGCGACATTAATTCTTTCTTCAGGCCTCTCTGACTTTCGTGGGACAATAGAACAGGAGGATAAGATGTTCTCCCGGCAGATTTTACCATGGACTTTGTTTCCAAGAGCTGAATCGGCGCAGCGTTGTCAGAGCTCGTGGTTTTGCTGGCCTGGAGTAATGAAGTAATGGTTTCGCACATTGTATTTGAAAGGGCGCTCTCCATTGTACTCGACTCAATGTTTAGGCTTCTCAGCAGTTCGATACCCTTGGAGAAGTTGTGAATGGCGATCCGTTTGACATCTTCGTCAGCAGACTGCATATGCCGTGGCAAGCTCGACATCCAGTTGTATACCATCGTCTTGATAATTTCCAGTAGCTCAGGATATATTCCAGCGATATGCGACAGGTTTGTCTCGGTGATTGAATCGTGTTCACTTGAGTCCAGGATAATAGCTGTCTCGACCAACAGAGGCGAACAATTAGACAGTGTCTCATGGCATTCGTCGAGCAGAGTGATGCAAAGGCGGTCAAGGGCGTTCTTCACATATTCAGAATCATGTGCTCGAAGCTTCATCATCGTCGCCAACGCCTTTTTAACCTGTCCAACCGTGGCACTGAGCCATGCTGGCCCGAGGACCTTGTTCTTGTCTTCTTCTTTCTCTTCTTCCTTGTCCTTTTTGGCCAGAATCGATCTTGTGCGCAAGTCACCGAGGACTCTCGTCAAGACCACTCTCGTGGCATCTAGACAACCTGCCAGCACAGAAGATTTGTACCGTGCCGGGGTGTGGAGAACCCGGGCGAGATTTGACAACGTGCCGGGCAGAAAGGTGGCCAAGGCGCCGTGGTCTCTGATGGCTCGGTATAAAGTTACCAATGACTTGATGGCCTCTTCCTGAATTGCCGGGGTTACGCCGTCTGCGATACCATCCAGCATTGCAGTGACACCCTGGCCTAGCTGCGGAATCGCTGCAGGCTCTGCGAGGCCAGCCGCGGCGTGTGCTGATCCGGCGGCTGCGTCGAGGAGGGCTGTAAGAGTGCGAAATGACTCCAGTATCAGCTCTTCTGGCTTTGCTTGATTTTTGTCCGCGCCGGGGACACCATCGATGATAAAGATGAGAAGAGTGAAGATTTGCTGAACGAGCGCTGGCGAAATCCGTGTCCGCCAGCCGTGGGCAATGAGAATTCGTAGGCAGACGACGCAGTTCTCCACGACCGGCATGGGATAGCGCGTCATCTGCCGGAATATGTGAGATAGCGGGAAGAAGACATACTCAGCCAACTTGACATGTAAGTCGGCCGGGGATGACTGCAAGATGTCCAGGAGCTTGGCTGTGAGAGCCTGCAGCTCACGCGAAGGCAATGGCCCATCTTCCTCTCGGATGGTGAGCCGACTGACCTCCACACAGCATGGTTTCAGCTGCAAGATGCGTTAGAAAGTGGCTCGCACTGGGGGCTGTATACTCACCCGTTGGAACAAGGCATTGCGCGCCTCTGAATCGGCGACTGCCTCCATGGCTGTTTGCTACTGGTGGTCAAGGTGCGGAGACCCGCATCTCCAAAGCTGCAGCAATTATAAAATAATGTTGATAGGAGATGAAAGCAGCATAAGGGCGTTCGTAAAATGCAAAGTCTCGTTCTTAAACGATGCCTACTACTTTGAGGTGCATGGCCAGCTGGTTGCAAAATTGCGGGCGAATGAGGGAAGCTTCTCGACCCGCACTGCGAGGTGACGTTGGGTAGCAGGCTGCTGGGGCGCATCACACAACACCACCATGCCCATACTGGGTCACTGAGCCTGAGACCTGGCACAGGGCGGTTTTTTCACCCACGCTTGAACAGGCCTCTCCCATTCAACCAATTGTCCTCAAGTTAATTTTTTCACAAGACCTTCAATCTCAACAATGGCTGCTCCGGCTCCTTTTACGCTCACGGCGCACCCCTACAAATCCCGCGTGAACGGCTCGTGCGCCTACGAGCTGGGCCCAACTACGGCCAAAAATGCCATCATCTTCATTGGTGGCCTGTTTGACGGTCCTCACACGGTAGGGTACACGCGAACGGTTGCCAAATTTGTCGAGGAGGCTCAGGATTTGGACTATTCGATTTTTGAAATTCGAATGCGGAGCTCCTTCATCGGCTTTGGCAAGTCGAGCCTGAAGAATGATGTTGAGGACATTTCAGCGCTGGTAAAGTATCTCCGCTCGATTGGCCGTGAGAAGATTGTGCTGTTTGGTCACTCTACGGGATGCCAGGTGAGTGGTATACTCTGCAATATGATTGCCGGTGCTAACTTGTCAGGACTGCATGGAATACGCCAACTACGAGAAGCACGGAAACAGCCCCGTGGATGGCTTCATAATTCAAGCCCCCGTGTCGGACCGCGAAGGCCTGAAGAAGGACTTTCCCAATTTTGATGAGCTCCTGGCCTTGTCGGCTAAGATGATTGCCGACGGGGACGAGAAGGAATATATCCCCGCGAAAATGATCCCTGCAGCATTCGATGTACCCATTACGGCGTATCGTCTGCACTCGTTTCTTGCAAAGGGGTAAGTATCAATCAACTGCGTAAAAAAAGGTAGTTCTGATGGTAAATTAGCGGCGACGATGACTATTTCTCGTCCGACCTCGACGAGGCGACGCGCAAGCAGATCTGGGGTCGGATCAAGAAGCCTATTCTGGTGCTACATTCGGAGGAGGATGAATACGTGCCTGCTCATGTTAGCCAGGATGCGCTGCGTAAGTTGTATCAGGAAGCCAATCCCCTTGTAAGCACGTTGTCGGGATCGATTCCGGACGCTTCACATGCCGTTTACCATGCTGCGGGTCGTGAATGGCTGGCCAAAAGGGTCGTCCAGTTTCTTCAGACGCTACAGTAGGGATGAGTAAAGCTGGCATTCACGTCTAGGCAACGACACGATGGAAAGACGACATAGAAATTAGATGGAGAAATACATGGAAGGGCTAATGCACCTTGTCATTACAAATCATGCAACCATTACTCACGCATCAGCCAAAATATTGCCTCGTGTGTCTGGTATAGGGTAAGATACCTGACAGCGAGACGCGTGCACGGCGGTACTCCGTAGGAAAAGTGTCGTGGCGTGCGGTACCGCGCCGGCGAGTCACACACCGCAGCACCGGCTTTAGCATCTTGTCGCCGAAGACGGGCCCGTATTAATCTGCCTGGAGAAACCGCAGCGCGACGAGGAGCAGTAATTGTGCTTGTAAGCTAGCAGGCAGCAAGACTAGCGTGGCCATGTCGGCTCTGTAATGCCCGAGCAGCGACTGGGCAAAACAGACACTTCTATCCATCTGCACAGATGGAACAGTATTAGTGTCAATGTAGGACAAATTCCGCACGTTTTGGCCTGCCTGACTTCCCTTGAATGCCCTAGACAGCTTCTTCTTAGCACCATCCAAACCAATTAGACCAATTAGTGGACGCTCTGCAAGCACTAAAGCCACCTGTGGATCCGCCGCCCCGGCATTCGCCCAATCAATCGCCACCTCCGCCAGTCGCTGACAAAGCTCTTTTCTGTCTGCACACGGCGAACAGCCCAGTCGTGATCCACCCCGGAACGGTTGGCGCCAGCCGTCATTGTATATTTCGGATCTGCCTGGCTTTTTTTCCTTCTTTTCTTTCCGAAGTGACTGTCCATCACCGCCGACTTCTCTTTTCTCTCGGTGACTTTTCCCTCGCCTTTATTGGCATCTTTTAGCAGGCCTCTCTGTGGACGCTTTGTGACTGTTGTCGCAGGTCCGCTTTCGGAACATCGCTGCGAAAGCTGTCTCTGGTAAACGGGAACCGCACCCGTTTATAGGACAGGCCCTTCGCACGTCTCTCTGTGCGTCGTGCACCCATCACCATCGAGCAATGAACTGAAGCGCATCGACGACCCGAACTCGACCGTCGATTCCCGCGATGGATTACCCCAATACCCAGCAGCGTTTGCTGCACACGGGCTCCTTCACCGGCATCCGCCCGATGGAGAACCTACATAGCTACTTCAAGCCCAAGTCGCAGCCTTTCTGCGCCGACCCCGAAGGTTGGGGGCCGCTGAGCCCGATTCGATACGATTTTACGCCTTGCTTCATCGATGTCTGGATTGGCTCCGTTGCCGTCTTCGGTCTCCTCTTTGGTCCTCTCGCCATCTGGTATCTCCGTGGAAAGAACGACAGCAAGACCCCCAAGGATGTCGGCTACTGGCTTAAGCAGGTTCGTCGCACAACGTCGGCGTGCTACTCGATGACGCATCGCTAACATTTTTGACAGACTCTCTTCGGAGTTCTCACGGCCTCTGTGCTCATCCAGCTTCTCTTCCAGGTCATGGATGCCAAGCAGGCCGACTTCCGCATCGCCACCACCCTCCTGCTCCTCGCTTCGTTCGCCGTCATCTTCTACATTCAGCACATTGAGCACACGCGAATTAGACACGCCAATGGCGTCGTTCTTTTCTTCTGGCTCTTCCTCATGATCGCCCAGAGCGTCAAGCTCCGCTCCCTCGTCTCCCAGCAGCTCTACGTTCACGACAAGCGATACTTCATCTCTTACTGCGTCGGCTTCGGGCTGTCGGCCGCCGAGTTCGCTGTCGAATGGCTGTGGCCTCGCTTTGGCACCCCCAGCGATTATGCCGCCATTGCCGAGGAGGACGAGTGCCCTGCTGAATACGCGACCGTCTTCTCCAAGCTCACCTTCTCCTGGATGACCCCGATGATGCGCTTTGGCTACAAGACCTTCCTCACCGAGGACGACCTTTGGGCTCTTGCCAAGGCTGACAAGACGAGCACTACGGGCGAGGCCTTCGGCAACGCCTGGGACCATGAGATGAAGAACAGACCCAAGTCCCCTTCTCTCTGGCTCGCCCTCTTCCGTGCTTATGGTGGACCTTATGCTGTCGCTGCCATCTTCAAGATTGGAAACGACATGTCCCAGTACATCCAGCCCCAGCTTCTCCGTCTCCTGCTCCGCTGGGTTCAGTCTTATGAGACTGATTCTCCCCAGCCCGTCATCAAGGGTGCTGCCCTCGCGTTGGCCATGTTTGCCTGCGCCATCTTCCAGACCACCATGGTGCACCAGTACTTCCAGCTCGCCTTCGAGACTGGTATGCGCATCAAGGGCGGTCTTGGCTCCAGCATCTACCGCAAGGCGCTTAAGCTCTCCAATGAGGGTCGCTCTACCAAGTCCACTGGTGACATTGTCAACTACATGGCCGTCGACGCCCAGCGTCTGCAGGATCTGACCCAGTTTGCCCAGCAGGCCTGGTCCGCTCCCTTCCAAATCATCATCTGCATGGTGTCCCTCTATAGCCTTGTCGGCTGGTCTATGCTTGCTGGTATTGCCGTCATGATTATCATGATGCCTATCCAGGGCTATGTTTCTAAGCTCATGAAGAGACTTCAGAAGGAGCAGATGAAGAACAAGGATGCCAGAAGCCGTCTCATCAACGAAATCATCACCAACATGAAGAGCATCAAGCTCTACTCGTGGGGCTCTGCTTTCATGAACAAGCTCAACTACGTCCGAAACGAGCAGGAACTCAAGAACCTCCGCAAGATTGGTGCCACCCAGGCCATTGCCAACTTTACCTGGAACACTGCTCCCTTCTTCGTCTCTTGCTCCACCTTCACCATCTACGTCATCACTCAAGACAAGCCTCTGACGACTGATATCGTTTTCCCTGCACTCGCCCTCTTCAACTTGCTCTCCTTCCCTCTTGCCGTTCTGCCCATGGTTATCACCGCCATTGTTGAAGCCTCCGTCGCTGTCGGCCGTCTGACCGACTTCTTCAATGCTGAGGAGATTCAGCCTGATGCCATCACCGTTGGCCCTGCCCCTACCAAGCTCGGCGAGGAGTCTGTCCTTGTCCGCAATGCTACCTTCTCTTGGAACCGCCACGAGGACAAGAAAGCCCTCAAGAACATCGAGTACACCGCCTACAAGGGTGAGCTGTCTTGCGTCGTCGGCCGTGTCGGTTCCGGCAAGTCTTCCTTCCTCCAAAGTATCCTCGGTGATCTCTGGAAGAATGAGGGTCACGCCGAGGTTCGCGGCAACGTCGCCTATGCCTCGCAGCAGACCTGGGTTCTCAACGCGACTGTCAAGGAAAACATTGTCTTCGGATACCGCTACGATTCCGAGTTCTATGAAAAGACTGTCAAAGCCTGTGCTCTTCTTGATGACTTTGCCCAGCTCCCAGATGGCGATGAGACTGTCGTTGGTGAGCGCGGTATCTCCCTGAGTGGAGGACAAAAGGCCCGTGTCTCACTTGCCAGAGCTGTCTATGCTCGTGCTGATATCTACCTGCTTGATGATGTTCTCTCAGCCGTTGACTCCCACGTTGGTCGCCACATTATTGACAACGTGCTTGGCCCTCGTGGTTTGCTTGCCTCCAAGACCCGTATTCTCGCTACCAACTCCATCCCTGTGTTGCGCCAGGCGAGCTACATCACCCTCCTCCGTGATGGTGAGATCGCTGAGCGCGGCTCCTACAACGAGCTTGTTGCCAAGAAGGGCCTTGTTGCTGATCTCCTCCGCACTGCTTCCCAAGAATCGGGCAACGCTTCTGGGTCTTCCACCCCGCCTTCGAGCGAATCCACCATCATTGGCGCCGAGAGCAGCCAAGACAAGGAGGAGCTTGAGGAGGCGCAGGAGAATGTTCCTGAAATGGCTCCCATCAAAACTGCCAAGATGGGTCTCTCTGTGGCTGACAAGGGCCGCTCAAGCTCCATGGCAACCCTCCGCCGTGCCAGCGCGGCCTCCTTCCGTGGTCCCCGCGGCAAACTCACTGATGAGGAGATGGCTCCCAGCCGTCGTACTCAGCAGAAGAAGGAGTTTGTCGAGCAGGGCAAGGTCAAGTGGTCCGTGTATGGTGAATATGCCAAGGAAAATAACACCATTGCTGTCCTTGTCTATCTCACCTGTCTGATTGCCGCCCAAACGGCCAACATTGGTGCTGCCTTCTGGCTTCAGCACTGGGCCGATCAGAACCGTGAGAATGGCACCAACGAAAGGGTTGGCACATATATCGGTATCTACTTTGCTATTGGTATCTCTTCATCCGCTTTCACTGTCATTCAAACCCTTGTTCTCTGGATCTTCTGCTCCATTGAAGCTTCGCGCAAGCTGCACGAGCGCATGGCCAACGCCATCTTCCGCTCCCCCATGTCCTTCTTTGACACTACGCCCACTGGACGAATCCTTAATCGCTTCTCCAGCGATATTTACAAGGTCGATGAGATTCTTGCTCGTGTTTTCAACATGCTGTTCAACAATGTTGCTCGCTCTGGTTTCACCATCCTGGTTATCTCCTACACAACACCACCATTCACTGCATTCATTGTTCCCCTGGGTCTGGCATACTACTTTATCCAGCGCTACTACCTTCGCACTTCGCGTGAGTTGAAGCGTCTGGACAGTGTCAGCCGCAGTCCCGTTTACGCCCACTTCCAAGAATCTCTGGGCGGTCTCACCACTATCCGTGCTTACCGCCAGCAGGAGCGCTTCCGTCTGGAGAACGAGTGGCGTCTAGATGCCAACCTCAAGGCCTACTTCCCCTCCATCAGCGCCAACAGATGGCTGGCTGTCCGCCTTGAATTCATGGGTGCCGTTGTCATCCTAGCTGCCGCTGGCCTTGCCATCATTGCTGTTGCCAGTGGCTCTGGGCTCGGAGACGGTCCTGTCGGCCTCTCTCTGTCCCAGGCGCTGCAGATCACCACCTCGCTCAACTGGATTGTCCGCCAGACTGTCGAGGTCGAGACCAACATTGTCTCCGTTGAGCGTGTTCTTGAGTACGCTGCCCTGCCCAGCGAGGCTCCCGAGGTGATTGCTAACCACCGTCCTCCCGTGGCCTGGCCTGCCAAGGGTGAGGTCGAGTTCAAGAACTACAGCACCCGCTACCGCGAGGGACTCGATCTTGTGCTCAAGAACATCAACCTCGACATCAAGTCCCACGAGAAGATTGGTGTCGTGGGCCGCACAGGCGCAGGCAAGTCGTCACTCACGCTGGCGCTGTTCCGTCTGATTGAACCCGCTACTGGTCACATTGGCATTGATAACCTGAATACGTCATCCATTGGTCTGCTGGATCTCCGCCGCAGACTGGCCATTATCCCACAAGATGCCGCTCTGTTTGAGGGCACCGTGCGCGACAACCTGGATCCTGGACATGTCCACGACGATACGGAGCTGTGGAGCGTTCTTGGTAAGCCCACCGCGTATTTATTTGTTTCACTACATGCTAATCTTGATTTAGATCACGCTCGCCTCAAGGACCACGTCAAAACCATGGACGGCGGCCTCGAGGCCAGGATTACTGAAGGAGGTAAGATATTCTTGTGCAACTGAATACGATTGTCATGCGATTGGTGCGGTCAATGGAGTGACAAGGGGATCAGCCTGCAGCTGAAGGCGCCTCTTGCCAGGGTGGAATGTCACTCAGCCTGTCACTGTGGGCTGGATGTGATATTGAACGCCCGCTCCGGAGCCACGGCAACAATCACACGAGCACAGCCGAGACATGCCAAAAATGTTTTTGTCGCAATGGGCAACAAAGCTAACCGTATTCTCTTTCAACAGGATCGAATCTTTCGCAAGGACAGCGCCAGCTTGTGTCGCTGGCCCGCGCGATGCTGACTCCGTCCAACATCCTGGTGCTGGACGAAGCCACCGCAGCCGTAGACGTGGAGACGGACGCGATGCTGCAGACGACTCTGCGATCGCCGCTCTTCGCCAACCGCACCATCATTACCGTGGCGCACCGCCTCAACACGATTGTAGACAGCGACCGCGTCATCGTGTTGGACAAGGGCGAAGTCGTTGAGTTTGATACGCCCGCCAACCTCTACAAGCAGCAAGGCTCCTTCTACAACTTGATGAAGCAGGCGGGTCTCGAAGTGGAGTGAAGCCTGAACGCAACCATGGCGTCAGGGGGGCCCTGAACAGGGGCGTGTATTGTTGAGCAGAAATTCGGCGGATGTCGAGTTTTTTTGTTTACCTTCAGATTGGAGTGTTCTTTTTGGAAAAGTTTTTAATCTTGTTGTCAACTGGACACCTTGTCATGTAGCAGCATCCTATAGAATGAAGCTTGATTAGCATGCATCAGAAATGCCAGAGGCGGGCCACCCGCGACGCTGTGAAACAAAAATCAAGGACGTATCATGACTTGAGTCGACATGGCGAGATCCGACTTGCAAGATCTGTACCAGTGGACTACGGGCAAACGTAAAATCGCCCGTTTGATGTGAACCGCCAAGGTGACAATCTGTATGTCTCGGCAAAGCGGCGGATGCAGGGAGAGGGATAAGTAGAATTTTCCGTTCACCAACCTCCCGCTCTCCTAGCATGCCAAAATGTCCAGGCTCTTCTCCATGGTAATCGGACAGCTCCGATGCTAAAACCACACGGCACGGATGACAAAATACTATATTCAAACTAGCGTTGGAGTCGGGAACCGGCGATGGTTTCCGAGAAGCATCTAGCCCCCCTCCGAGCGGCGTTCCATAGACTTAAGGAGTGGCATGACAGTCTGAGTGAGGTGTGTATGTATAAATAATTTGAGATGGAAATTATTTGCACGAAAAAGAAAAAGAATCAGCTGGTTGAAACGAAGGACACGGGATCACCAAGTTGTCTAGATGCTAGCTGTAACTTGGTTAGTAGGCGGACAGCGTTCTGCCTTGGGGCTGAGACAGCTTGTGCCTCTTTCTCCCTATCTCTTCCTATCTCTCTCTCTCTCTCTCTCTCTCTCTCTCTCTCTCTATTCCGCTCTCAAATCTAAAATAGACCTTGGCAATGGAGATGACAGCTGAGGGGACGTGGTGAAATGAATCAGCGGCCATGAGCTATTACGCGCCTCTTGTCTCGTATCGTGGGGTCAAATGAAAGACATCGATTCACACCACCCACCACACTGCACGACGGACTGACAAGGTCGAGAGCGGAACGAACCAGCCTCGAATTTTCGACATTGAGACATGGCGCGGCGCTGATTCTGGTGGGGGGGCAGCAGCAGCGGCCGCCAGTAGGGTCTGGGTTCGTGCGTCAATCTACTCTTGCTATTCTGAGGACCTGTGCTCCCCTCCCCACGATGCACCCAACCAAATCCCATGTCTCTCCTTTTCTCGCATTCTCGCGCAGCTGAGTTTCCCGCCAGCAGAAGCGGTGTCTGACACCGGAAACAGTAAAGACGATGCTTGAAGGAGGGCGGAGGAGGTGGAGAGGCAGAAAAGGAAGAGGGATGTCCGAAGAAGCAAGGCTCTTGCAGCTGGAATGCATCGCCCGCTCTGGTCGTGGGGGAAGGAGGGTGGTCGCAGTGAGTGGTTTTCCGGTAGGGTTGTGTCTGTGACATGCACATCGATCTCAGCTGCTAGCCTAAAAATAATAGCAACAGCTCAGATTCGCGCTCCCCTCCGCGGCTGATAGAGAACCGGATATTGCAAAGTCAAAATGACTGCTGTCGGTTCCAGGATTCTGGTGGGACGGTAATATCGATCGCTGCTGCGCGCCGCCGTGGTGGAGGTTCATCTCCCCGATTTTGCGTTCGCAGATCCCCGCGACACAATGCGTCACGCATCACATCTACGCAAGAACGAACCCACGCACCCGTAGAGAGAACCATTGCCATTTACTTTTTCGTTTTAAACCCGATAAGGATTCGCATGCAGCACAAATCAGCCCATTCTTGCAGTATTAGAGCACAAGCTTCGAGCCGTCTTTTGGATGAAAAGAGGTTTGTGGCGCAAGAACGACTTACACTCCCCAGACGCCACGGGTTCTGGTGTATGCAGTAGGAGTCTTGAGTTTTACCTCTTGCAGCAGTTCGGACCAGGTGAGATTACTTATCGTACCAGCTCGAGTTGACTTCGACGAAGCGCTAATGCAATGCCACCAGCCTTCTTTCTTTCCATTTTCTCTTAGCTTTGCATGGCGCTCTCAGCCTACTAGCCACCTGCTCCTCTAGACCCTTGAATCCTTGGACCTTGGATTGCGACTTTTTCGGCCGCCGGCCCTATGGCGACGGCGTAATCCTGTCCCCAGCGTGATCCATTAGCTGCTTTTTTTATCACATCAACGAACTGGACCCGGCGGATGTGACAAAACAGTCGAGAGCAAGGCCGGCGAGGTGTGGGAATGTGCATCATCAAGCAGGGGGGCTGCCAATCTGGACCTTTGGACCATGAGATTGTCGGCGCGTCGATGGTGACAGCGCAACATTTCATAGTGGCATCGTGCAAACGCGCAGGCACAGAGCTAGCCAGCCTCCGCCCAGACGAGAATGAGGAGCCACAAGGGGGACAAAATACACTACTGGCTATCAGGTATATTATATGCTAGTTCTTAAGTAATACTACTTTTATATAAAAAATAAATAAACCTTTATTATTTCTTATATATTTTATTATTCTAATATTTCTTATAATTTTTATTATCCTTATATCGCCTTAACTGGCGGCCCTTTCTGTCCCCTCGTTGGGGGCCAATGACAGAGGGGGGAAAAAGAAAGCAAAGGAAACGCGCCTCCAGCCCCGGACACCCACGCTCTGGACTCTGAACCATGCAGTTACGAGAAAAAAAGGCTCAGATGGCGGTGGCACCATTCGAGTTAGTTACAGTAGCGCGGCGTGGCATGACGAGCTTTGAACCTATCCCGTCTTTGTCACGAACTAGATCCAACCCGAAAAGTTGGAAACATAGCTAGTGCGAGCGCTGTCCAAGGAAAGCGTGCAGCATGAACATGAAGGAAAAAGCAATTGATGACGTCCTCCATCAGGTCGGCCAACCTACCCTATTGCACACCACTCCCCTCCACAATGAAGAGCGAGAGAGACGTATGAACGCAAAAGGGATAAGCAGCTGAATAGTAACGTTGACTGGACTGGATCACGAGTAGTGTCAGACATGCAATAAGAAAGGATTTTGTTTACGAAAAAACAAGGCTCAATATGGGTTTATTTTCATTTGCTTTCATCTCCGTCATGACGTGCATACACTGGTTCTCGCTGCAACGATTGGCCACAGTGTTTGGTGGCGCGACCGGTTCGCAGCACCGTCTGCATCGTAAAACTTGAAGCTTGTGATTTTCACAGCGCGAGCTGGGAGCGCCAGTTAGCCGTCAGTAGCATTCCATCGCTAACACACAGACATCCGCGGTTCGATGGACGGGCGGCCACCCAGATGTAGGAGCTGCTGCTACGACCACGGGACGGGACAGTTTCTCCGCAGGCTTATGCAATGCAAGCCCGGTAGTTCAGTATCCGACTAGTTAAAAAACAACAACATATAGATGGAAATATGCATCTAGTTTAGAGGCTTATCGATGTACGTCTGATACAGTAGCTACACGCGACACATGTACAAGAATAAGAAAGAACAAATTTGTGGAGAAAGCGTGGCCGATAAAGACGACGGCTATTTGTGCTAGCATTGAAGTTGAACACCGTATCAACGAAAGAAGGCAATAGTTTCAATGATAACATGACAGAGGCTTGAGCAACTGTCGTCACACGTTACAGCTGCAAATTAGCAAATTCTCCCACAACATCAAACTTGTCCCTTTCTGTTTTTCACGTCTTTCCTTTAGCATGTGAGTTTGCCGCTTAACCTACCAAACCCAAGTACAACCCCTTCCCTTTCGCCCAATACGACGTGGGACAGCAGGACTCGAGATAGACGAAATACGTGCCACCAAAAAAAGACCTTGCCACACACGAGCCAAAGGAAAAGAAGAAAATAAATCAAGGTCGTTCAGCGTATATAGGCACACGCCCCCTCTCTCTTTTGGATTTTCGGGTGTCACTGCTTCGGGTGACGCAAGACACTGGTCCCGGAGGACGAGCTGGAGGAGCAACAAGCTGTCACACAAGGAGTCTTTTCTGCTCAAGCCAGATGCGTATATGCACGCAGGGCATCACAAAAAAAGAGTGGACAAGCTAGCCCTTTCCTCTCCATCACGATGCATTTTGCATAAGTTGTTGCTCTGGTGGCGGGTTACACAGCATAGGAGAACAGTATTTCGGGAGCCACCGAAAGCCACGCACACACAAAACAAGAGCAAAGGTTTGTAGTAGGACATGGATAACCTTGTACAAGAAAGGACACCGCTGCTACCATCCCACCGCAGAAGCCCCCATGGAGTCGTGACAACAATACAATGACTCTTTCCTCTGCGCGCGATGGGGACATGCAATAAGATCAGATACTGCCTTGCCCTTGACCTTCCGCTTTCGCCTGCCCCTCCCGACCCTGTTTTTTTCTTAACCAGGTCATGGATTATTCTTCGCTCTCTTTTTTTTTTAGCTCCCGTCCTGCCGCTGACTAGCGTCCGGTGCTACGGGCCAACGCACGAGTGAGCTAAAGAAAATATGATTAACCAAGGCTGGGCTTGCCTCGTCTCGAATGTCATCCTCTTTTTTCTTAGTCACTAGAACTTCGTCTTTTGTTTCTAAAATCACACCAGGGGGAACTTGGCCGGTGAGATGAACCCTAAATTGTATTTTCCCCGAATTAAATCCAGCGTTTCCCCGTGCAGCGGCCCCCCCTGCTGGTGCTTGGGCGTCTTCTTCCCCCAGTTTGTGGCTTTGGTCCCTCTCAATAGAAGAGCTCAACAGAGGGAACAAAGAAACGGGTGTAGGAACGCTTGCACCCCAAAACTTGAACGAAAAGGCTTGCTGAGGCTGGCCCCCGCGGCTCCCCGTCTTCTACCATCCATAGCGAGGCATTTCTTCCCCCTTTGTGTCGCGAAATGGTACCTTGGTCGCCGAGCAGGATGGGTATGGCTCCACAGAGACACTGTTGTAACCCCAAAATCTCATGTGCTTGTTGTGTCTTTGCCAATGAATCGCAAGTTCCGCCTTTATCTTTGTGTAACAATCTCTCTCTCTCGGGGCTTCCCTTGTCTCGGCTCCGCATGGCTGGTCAAAGCCCTCGCTCCTTCGTCACACTGGGCCTGCAGATGCGCACACAAAGGAGAGGGCAGAAAAAAAGCCCAACGTCACCATGGCGTCCATTGATGCACCCCATTTCGACCCAATTTATCCATCCACCCGGGAATCCAGAGCTGGGCCTCTCTGGTTTTTTTTTGGGTTTATGCAATGCAGTGTATGAATGCCATCATGATGTGTTGGGCGGTTGCATATTTCAGCTGGCAAATTGCACGCCCTCTTCGTTCTTGCGCTATTGCGAAACAACAAGACGCAGTGAGCAGCCTAGCTAAGCGGAAACCTCCACTTGGCCAGCAGCTCCTCTTTCGTCTTGAACTTCATTTTTTTAACCCTCGCCTCAATAGTCGGCATCCCAGCTGTTGCGGGTATCACGGATCCTCTTCCGCGCCGCCGCTCAGCGTCTCCATGCATGTGTCCTGTTGTGCTTTGCTGCCCTGCCCCTGCAACAGACCTGCATACTGAAGTTTCTTTCACTTCACACTCCTCATCAGGCGTGCTTCCAGGTTCACACCCCCTAAGCTTCCTTTACTGCCCTTCGCATTTTCCCTCTTTTGCCCGACGTGCGCTCATCGAGCTGCGAGATGCCATCTGCAGGAGACTCAAACAGAGAGCGAAATCCGAATAGATGGAACAAGTGGGGAGATGTTGTCAAGTACTTTTTGTGGCGAAGTGTTGGACCACGGACTTTGTGTGATCGCGATGAACAAAGAGATTCCTCCCCCACTATCCGTGGTGGTCACCGTTTCACAGCCGCATTTGTTCTCTCCTGCGGCAAGAAAACACATTGAAGCACACTGTGCTCGATGCTTATGACACATGGCTTGCTCTGCGAATCATCCATCACACTTCCTGATGATCTAAATGACAGGGTTGCTGCATAAAGCGACTCAGGTGGGGAACTGGCCGGCAGCTCAACAGCAACTAAAACGTAAAATACTGGCTGCATTTCGTACGCAACAGCGAGCGGCACAGACAGCACGCCCTTGCTCTATTGCATCTAGAACGAATGCTTTGGTAGCGGTGTAGGCGCTCACGGCTTCTCACTCACTACATTTTGGCGACACCGTCCCGGAGATACAGTGACTCCGCATCTCCGGGTCCTATGTTCCGGAGGGAGCTCCGGTTGCCGTGGTCTATGCCGACGCTCATCGTGTTATCGGGCCCCAGCAATTAAGCCGAAATCATTGGTGATGGACTAGTGTTGGGATCACAACTGACTCCTTGTGGCTGGTCGACACTGATACCGGGCTATCCTGGTCTCTGGAGACCTGTGAGAAGCAAATAATGCCAGGAGCTTCTTTTTTTTTTATAACAGTATTGCGTCTTGCCCACGTGCCCAATAGCGCAGACTTCTTGACTCGTTCACCCTGGCATTTTTCAAGTCGTGATTTTCCTGGCGCATCCCCAATGCTGTGATTCTGTCTGGGTCTTGCCGTGGCGCCCACGGTATATACTTCGCGTCGCTTGTTTAAGCCCTCATCGGCGAGTTTTAATGTATAACGAACAAATGCGTAAGAAGAGGGCCGTTTTCCATCATCGGGCCAGACCCATAATCCATGTCGCGCATAATAGGCGTGCGAGGAACAGTGGCTCCTCTGGCACTTTTTGTGGCGACCCCAATATCTTCTCAAGTCGTGGCCGTGCGGGTGCAAGTGACATATCCGGCTTCTCGGGACGAGCCTAGAGCGCCACCCCAGCCTGAAATTGGCCGAATGGGAAAAAGAGCCTATCGGGCAAGGTATTGCAACACCTGTGCTGCTGCGATGAGTGGACGTACCTGGCGTGTATTTTCGCACATCTTTGCTGTGGGTAGCATCCATCCTCCAGCTTGCATGCACACGTGTCTCATACCGCATCGCAGCCTGGAGCAAGTTTTGATGCACCGACTTGGCCAAAATCCTAGATTGTATCCACTGAGGCGCGAAAGAGGCTCTTTAACTGCTTCGAGTCGGCAATTGAAAATCAGCAATTGTGCGGCGCTTCATCACGATTTCTCAGCCGTTCGTGTGACTAGAGACATATAATATCTTGTTTCTGACAGCAAGCAATTGCCGACTGTTCTTCACACCACCAAGCAGAAGCAGCCCTGGAGGTTTGACTCTTCCTTGACTTCGCTTCTGTAAGCCATACAAAGTCAGCGCATGATTCAAACTGCCCCTAAAGCACGCAAGGTAGTGAAGGCTACACGTCTCTACGCATTGATATTGTACAAATCAGAATAAATTGGAACGCATGTGAGATGCCAGTAATTTTTTACACGAGTACATGGCAGACACATCGCTTCATGCCGTCTTCTCCATTCAGCGGTCATCATTGTAAATCATGCCATCCGGCAATTCATGCATGGAACGCCATAACTAGTTCTCAAAGTTCCGAATGCCATGGCCGGCGAATCCTGGAACTGGGCTACTCACAATTCACTTGAGTGCCAAGATGAGATCAACCCAAGCCAGGCTTTGCCCTGGGACTGGGCGGTGCACGTTTCGACAATTGAGCACGAGGGCGTGGTCGGCGTACCTTGACCGGGGTATTTCTGTTTCAGAACATGCTGCCATGCGTCGAAGCCGTTGAAGTGAGAGATAAAATCAGGTTCCCGGCAGGCAGTAATGTTTGTCCCCATTGAATTCCGAGCGCCACTGGATCTAGCCTTGGCGACCTTTCGGGACAGGTAGGTCCCTGATTTCGTCCGTCGCTGCGGTGGTCGTGCTCGGCGCTTCCTTCGGTGATATCTTATTTTCCGTCTCTAATGCGATTAGATTGCAACATGTTATGTGCAAAGTTTTTGCAGTTAGCGGTTCTACAACCAGAGTCAGCATCATGTCGAGGGAGCGTCACCCCCAGGTTTGGGGTATCCATTTTCAGGTGGCTCCGCCACCGAGGCCATCGTACAATGGACTTTAGCATGGTAATAAGTACCTGCCTTCATTTTACCAAAAGGATGATAGTGTGAATCATCGGCGGGCAATGCCAATGGTATGCCGGGCAATTCGTATGTGAGCGCAGCTGGAGGAGTTTGCGCGGTAATTGGTCTTGTTGTGTAGCATTTGCGACGGGAATCGTTCTGTGAACAAAGGTAGAGCATGAGCGGTCGTCGTCGTCACCTCCTTCACTCTCCACTGTTTGCTACTTCTGAGGTGCTGACCACTGTTTGATATCAATAGAGGTAGGTGCATTCTATGAGGGCAGCTTTCCAACTATTCACCAGGCCAGGGATGGTAACTTTGTGCCACAGCATTGCCTGACTGAATCGCGAGACGAGGCAAGCGCGGGAAGCAGCCACAAACGGCAGCTCGCCAACTCATAATTGGAGCAGCAACATTAAACATTAATCAATGATCAAGGGTTTTAAATTTTGCCAAGAAAACCACATACGGCTTGACAGCGATTTGAGTGGTGGCCGCAGCGCTGACCGTTGCCATCGCGATCCTGACGAATTTTATCATTCGGTCTGTGGAGACATCGCCCAGAAGCAGGGCCTATCCCAACCGCGTAGTTCTATGATATGGTTGACCCGTTCACTGAAATACTTCGAAGAAAAATGCATACAATTTACTTAATGGGACTAGCCGTTAGATGTGCTATCCTGCGCCGAACGTTTCAGTGCACTCATTCAGCCTCGCCGACGTAGCGATAATAGAATGCGAGATCGCTGCGCTAGTTAAAACAGCTGGTTCAGGCAAGGACGAATTTGTAGTAGCATGAGTCTTCCAGCACAGCATTGGTATGCAGCCATGCCAGATATAGTAACGCCTATATGCTATTTGATCCATACGGGGGAAATGGGAGGATAATGCACCTCCAAGACTTGGGATGGTGCCTAAGCTTTCCCTTGAGCGCGTTGCCTGTATTAATGACCGCTTGTGCTTTGTCTTTCCACTTGGCTTTCTGCCACCATGTACGCCACCATGCAGTCAACCCTGCTGGCCGAGAAGATCTCAGGTTATTACTCATAGATAAGTATTGAAGGGGAATTGGCAGAAGATGGCAGCCCCGCGGCGCCGCTGCCTCGCGCCTTGCAAGGGAGGAGTAGACACTGGGATTTGGACGGTTCAGATGACGGTGCCGGTTGTTTGGCTAGTAGTCGTCAAGTCACTCGAGACGAATGACCATAAGAAAGGCTCCGATCACCATGGAGTCGGAGAACAGACATCACTACAACCGAGTGATATGATGTGCCCGTGACGACAGTGGCCGTAGACTAGAGCAGAGACTTTGGCCAAGACAACGGCGCTGGCTGGGGGTAGAGACAGTGACTGGCTAGCGAAGGGCATGGGACTGCTAATAACCTGCGAGCTGTAAAGAGGTGGCTTTGAGGCGGCAAGCCTTGTTGTGCTGGTGGCTGTCGAGGTGGTGCGCACCCATTCCAAGGTACCGGGTTGTGCGCTCTGTTGTGGGCTCTGGCAGTGTATGGCAGCCCTTGGAGGCAGGCATGGGGCTGTCAAGTCGGCGCAAGCCTCGCTATTACGCAACGAAAACGCCAGTAAACTCAGTGGATTGCCAGAAGCGTGCTGGTGGAGGTGCTTGGCGCATGCTTAGTGTGCCTTCCCGGGACAGCTAGCTTGTCGCGCAGCAGAAAGCTGTTAGACTAGAGGCGACGGTGGGCTTCTGCTGGAGAAGAGTTCCGACAATGGTACGGAACGAAACAGGTCAAGGTGGTGGCAGGTGGCCAGCCGAGGGGCTACGCGGTGCTCCGCTGTCCGTCGAATAATCTCAGTCTAGTAGTGAGCAGCTGTACCGTCGATCCCGCACTTGTAGCGTTGCGCTACCCTTAATTTGGGCAAGCAAAGGAGACTGCTAGTCCTGGTTCGACTGGCTGCGGTCGTTAGGGTTTTGAGCTGGTTGCAAGGGCGGGCCGATGTGGTGGGGATGCCAGCAAGATGGCGAAAGGGACTTTGAGATTCCGAGCCGTACCGTGTCCCACTCTATGGTGGAAGTGCCAGTACTCGTACACACACTCGCGTTTCTGAAGCGAAAAAAGAAGCAAAAGAAGGGAAAAAGAAAGCACGAGTTGAGTGTGCTGCATAAGGGTGCATACGCAGCGGCCTTGGTGCACATAGCTGCAGCAGGCGCCGCTGACGGGGGATTTGCTCCGTTTATACCCCAATGAGGCAACGATATGCTGCAGCGTGCCGCCTGTTAGGACATAAAACGGGTTGTGTGGTTGTATAGCGAGAAATACGCAGTAGTCGGCATCGTGGGTGACTGGAGTGCCACACAGCCAGGCTGCCAATACTAAGAGGCGCTTGAGGCATAATGAGGGGACCTGGTGGCGGCAGGCTTGCAGAGTTGTTTAACCAGATGGCGTGTAGGCTTAAAGAGTATCGATATAGGCACGCAATAATATAAACGCAGACGCTTCTGGGTTAACAGGAAAATGACGCTGGCAGAGTACGCATTTCCGTGCGTAAACGGGTGGTAATTGGCACCGCACCCAATTGACCGTAGCAGTGGCTGGTTGGGTAGCACAAAGATCGATGGTGTTAGCCACGACGGAACCATGCCAGCCTTTGGCCACTTGGAAGCTGCAGCCCTTGGTTTTTGCCAACCTAGTGTGCCTAGCGTGCCGGAGCTAAGCCAGGATACGGGACGAGGTCGGCGACCTGACGGGAGCGGCAGACGAGCATTTGGGTTGCACTCTGCTGGCTGGTGTCGCGATATGATGCGATGCAGCAGGGCCTTGCATGGAAAAGCAGCGAGACCGGAGAATCGCATACTTGTTCGAATATCCGTGGCGCAGAATGAAGCGGCCGCGATGTGAGCCTAGCGTCAGGGCGTCTGGTTCGGTCGCTGATACAGGTACATGTCGCCGATACAGGTACATGTATGGGTTCTTTCTTGGCTAGTGTCAGCGTAGCGTAACGGTGTGCGAATCAAGCAGAGGGAACGGCGTGAGGGTAGAAGGATGGAGGACTCAGCGGGTGAGTCGGAATCCAGAGAGTGTGAGATTTGTTTTGATTGATGCGAAATAGAACAGAAGCCAAGAAAGACTAATGGAAGACGTCGAAGAAGGTGAAGAGAAATGCGAGCCTGAGCAGTGAAGCCGGATGCCAGAAAAGGTCTCGGACCAATATGCTGGGGGTGGGGAGGGAGGCCTTGGTGGCAGCCGGCCATCTGACAGCGCAGTAAAACAGCGAATGAGAAGATCAGAGACAAAGGCTGGGTCAGGTATTGAGTCATGGACTTGAGCGGACGAATTGAAGATGGAGGTTGTAAGGATGGACGCTGAGAGGCAAAGAAGCAAAGAGGACGCAAGAGAATGCAAAAGGAAGCAGTCAGGGAGAGCAAGCATCATCGTTGAAGTGAGCAACGTAACCATCAGTCAAACCGTGGTGCGTGATACTTCGCAGATATGTCTTCCTCCAGTTGGCTGGCGCACCTCGCCGAGGTCTTAGCTATGGATGTACCAGTAGCCCAGCAGCAAGGCTGGTTGACATGAAGACCGCTGAACCTGTCGCATACGTGACCGTGGCCCCTGCTGTACTGGCCTCAAATATGAGTTGGGCATGGGATGCTGTTATTACAGCGACGCAATTGGCGGCGACTAAATTGGACGGGCTCGGGGTTATCGTCTCAATCAAGGTGTTGGCGCGCGACATAGCTTCGGAGACATAATAGAAGCTACACGGAGCCAGGTACGTAGACAACCGCCCGAGATGACGACCATCTCGACTAATATACAGGTGCAAATACGTTGACGGCTTACTGATGTCCAGGCTGGCTGCTCAGGCTGGCTGCTCGTTTAGAAACTGTGAGGATGCTAGCTAGTGATGGCCAGCCGCTAATCGTGAGCCATCGACAGGGGCACGGCTTAGTCTGCGTCGAGGAGGAGGTGGCAACCAGTAACCACAGGGGATCATGCGATTTGTAACAGCATTCTCGTGCGAGGTCAACTTGTGAAGATTCTTTTGTAGGTATCACTGACTGTCAAACTAAAAGCTACAGTTGTGAGCAGCTGGTTTGGTACCTGCAGTGGTCGGGGATGTGCTGCTCTCCACATGGCACGCTATCAGAAGTAAGCAGCTTTCTAACACAATGAGCTTTGGGCGAACGTGTTGATGCGGCAATTCCGACATTACCTGCGGCTTGGGGCAGAAATAGATGTTGCTAGCACAGTTTCGTTCTAACAAGAGAGGTTCCAGCAACAAACTATGCAAGCCAAGCAATGTGCTTGCCCGGTGCTCAAAACCATGATGGCTATACACTTCAAGGACCCTGGGATCATCCCCCGCTGCACCCATCACAGTCCGCACAATGTCGACCGACGCTCCGACATTCGCGTGAGTGAGTCCGTCAATTGGTTTTAACCTGCAGGCGGAATTGCCACTCCTACGACGAGAGCGTTGTTGACTTATTTTGCTAGTGAGTAGCGTTACAAAACGTAAAATGTGCGACATGCTAACGCGAATAGTCTTGAGAGGGTGTGGGTTTCGGTCAGTAGTAGATTACGGACGAGGCTGGCGTGGGCAAGTCCACCTTGCGGTGGCATCTGGACGATGGCTGTTATATCTGGGACCCGAGGCGATCGACGCCAGTGAGCAACGCTCTGGTCGGTCCAGATGAAGGCCGGATTTGCCGATGAAGCGCTCTAGGCACTTTCGTTTTCTTTTTCTCTTTCCAAGTTGAATAAAACAGACGCCCCGATTCTCGGAACTGCCATGTCCTCTGACATGGCAAAGGAGATGGGAAGAAAAAAGAGCGACCAGAGCTGCATATTATTTGCTTTGAGTGCCGCAGCTGGGCATCGGAGAATTGGTCTCGCATCGCCCCTCGTCACTGCACCTTACAGGAGCCACGTCCAGGCACCCAATGGCTCGAGACGTGTCCTGGCCAAGTGGGCGCGCTGCTGCACAGCTGGGTTGGCATTAACCAAGTTACGGATACTGGCGACGGCTGGTGGGGGGAGACAAGTTGAGAGTCGTTGCGCCGGGTTGGGGAGCCGCAAGCTAGTGACCTAGTTCAGTATCCAGCCTGGCAGTGATCAAGCAGCGGGGTGCTGTGGTGCAGGGTGATATCCAAAGTAGGCAAGTCATGGAGAGCGGCCACAGAGACGGTGATTTCACGACAACATGGGGACTACGAGGCGAGCCGGGACAACAACGGTGTCATGACTAGCGAATGTCTAGTTAAAGTATAGAGTCGTAGATCAGCATGCGCTCGCCCGTACAAAGAAGAAAAGATTAGGAACTCGCAGATGGATGGGGCCAAGGGCTGGCGTGACGATCACCAAATGCAAGACGCCCCCAGGGCTCTATACGGGTACCACAGAGAGGCCTGGTAGGCTATAACAGCGGCATACAGGCGTTGTAAAAAAAAAAAAAACACACAAAGAGGCGTCGAGGATTTACGAGAGGGCAGCCTGGCGTCGGCGTCAGGCCCTGTCGAGGGGTCGAGGGACTCGCGCTAGGCACGGTAACAGTCGAGACATGCATGCTGGAGCAGCATTTGTTGACTCTGGTGGCTTTCCTAGCTGGACAGCAGCGTGCAGCCTTGAGTACATGCCTTTGGGTAATGGTACTGAGAGATGTGCGTTATTAGGTAGACTCGGCAACGTGAGGCCAGCGCCGCAACCCTTGCGAGAATGGGCTGCCATGCCAGAGGGCGCGCCGCGTCGACAACGATGGTAGTCGGAAGGAAAGAATCTGGGCGGGCAAGTTGAGCCTCTTTGAGAGAAGTAAAATATTTCTAGATTTATTAACAAAATTTCGACTCGAGTTCTCGCTGCGCCAGTCCACCAGGA
>JANAKD010000162.1:0-32241 GCA_027627215.1 Lecanicillium saksenae | reverse complement strand
CACCGTGTCTTGCGGCGCTGGCGGCAGCTTTGAGAGCGGCGACGTTGATTTTGCACAGCAGAGTCGCGAGGTGGCGTGCGTATGCCTTGCTATTAGCCTCATAGAATGCTTCTAAGTCTTTTTCCTGTAGATATCCGTGTTAATTAAGCCGCTTGTGGGGGTACTGTGACCTCCGAATACGTACCCTAGATGGACAAGAATGTACATCTGCTGCAAAGTGATTGGCACACCAGTGTTTGTCGCATATTGTGCAGCTTCCATTGATTCTCTCGACCGCTTTAGTGCACGTTCCGAGATTGCACATTCGTAAAGCCATACTGCAATCTTTTGAGAAATAGATGCAGCTGGTCAAATACGTAAACAATGGGAAGGGTTTTGTAACCTTGGTTAGTAGCCACAATATTGAGTCAAACCCGGAAAAGGTTCCGTGAGAATCTCCTCAGTTGTCATGTGTTCTTGCTCCGGAAAACGTCCTACCCCGCACGTTTGTGCAACATGAAATTTTTAAAAGCAGGGCTGCAGACCACATAACTGTCGGATAACCCCAAGCCGGGGCGCTCCTCCATACAGTAGTGAATCTAGCGATGGAGATGCTTTCGCAGCCACCAATAGAACAAGGGGGAAATTGAAATTTTGTCGAACTATAGGGGAGATGGATTCGATTAAAAGGTATCTGTCTTTCGCTTGCAAAAGGCATAAATGGCTAACTTGTCAGGGTCAGCTACAACAGTGAGCCGCACTCATCTCAACTAACTCATAGCCCTCAGCATAAAACGGCAGTAAATCAGATCTCGATGAGGCAAAACCGAGATATGCAGAACTCAAATAGAACAACATCCGCATCAGTATACTTGCCCAGAAATCTGGATTCACCATTTGAACGGCTTCTTGCTCAAGAGACCCTGCGTCGTTTCCCTGCCAAACCGGAGTCATCGTCGCTTGAAGGTCTCTTCACCGCCCCCATCGCGATCATCACCTTCGCTGCAAGACTCATGGTGCCGGCAATTTTTGTGCTTCCCCCTTCTTCTTTCCAAGTTCCATAACACACCTCTTGCTCCTCATCGTCTACCGGCACGTCATATATATCATCTTCCTCCTCATCGTCATCCGGCACGTCATATATATCATCTTCCTCACTCCTATCTGACGAATAATCTTCCCCTTCTCCAACTCTTCTCTCACCGGAAGCAGACAGACATTCCTTTCCCTCCTCCACTGGAGAGTCATAAGCGTCCTGTTCGGTTACCGACATCTGGGCGTCATACTTTTCGGCTGGTATCAGCGCGATTCTCGTCCGATACCGAACAAGCTTGCATTTCATCTCCATAGCCCCTGGCAACGTTGCAGCAAAGCTCTGCGGGGGTCGGTCACCTTTCACGTGCGCCTCTTGGACCAGCAACTGTAGCACCAAATCTGCAGGCCGTAACGAACTGCGACGCCAGAGTCGTACCCAAACTTCATCCCTGCGTCGCACAAACCCTTCCGGGAACTTCAGCTGCAGCACATCTAGAGTAATGCCCATGGCTTCACGGTAAAATTGCTCTCCGCCAATATGAAGACATTTACCTAAACACTTTGGCATGATTGCGTACAGCTCAAACCGAAAGCTAGATGGATCGTCAACAGTCAATCGCTGCCAGATAAAAGAATTAAGGTCTTGGCCATTGGTCTTTACCAGTGCAAGGCCGCCCTGTCTCTCCAGCTCACGTGGCTGCCGGTTACCCACGCCGACTGGACGACAACGCACTGCTAAAGCGGCCCCGACCAGAGTCTTCCATGCCGCTTCGTCGCTATAGTTGTATGGCTGTGCTGCGCCTCGACAGACCCCAGTGCTATGAACTCTCAGCCGATGACCTCGTCACAGTCACAGGTGCAAGGAACACTTACGCAGCATATTCCCCTTCTAGGATCATAATAGACTGTTGTGCGACACAACCGTACTCTCTGTTTAGTATCATAGTTGCCTCGCGTCGAATATGGCGACGTATCCGGTCGTTTTGCATAGCGGCGCCGGCAACAATGAGTAACGGCGCGCATTCAGGGGACACACGCCGCGCGTGCCTCTTGATGAAGACCGCCAAAGTTTGTATCCCCTCACGGAAGGCGCTCGAAATCATTTCTGTAAAATGTTTCTTTTTGATGCACCATTTGAATTTGACAAACTTGTCGGCTTCGCCTGCCTCTAAGTGCGCCCGTGCAGACTTGTAAAGATCTTGGACATCCTGCGATTCATCGTGGTCATCACCGACAATTCGTTTGCAGCATTGGATTAGGTATTCCCATAAAAAAATAGTGCCGGCCTCAGCGCTGACACTTGGTGCGAGCCTCGTAACCGTGCCGTCGCGAATCTCAGCAAAGGTAAAGTCCTGGGCTGGGTTAGCGAGAAGCTTTCCAACGCTAGTGACAATATCAGACGTACCGCTGTGCTACCGCCAAAGTCAACAAACAGAACCTTTCGTAATTGTTAGCATGCACCCATGTCTAAAGCGTTTTATACTTACTAGGCGTCCCTCCAGTGTGTCTGCGAGCCCGTTCTTGGTAAGGCAATGAGACAGAGCGGCATCAGATTCTGCTTCAAAAGCAATATCGCCGGGAAACCCTGATTTCTTATATGCAATGGCCATCTGTTTCTGCATTTCCACACTCGCAGCATCGCCCTGCGTGTACATACCCGGCAGTGTGATCGAGAGCGTGTCAACGTCAGCCAACACCGCGCTCTCCTCGCCGAGACTTTTTCGAGCCGCCCGAAGTAGAACAACCAAACAGTCCCACGGATCCAGTCCCACTGTGCGCAGAAATCGGGCGTCCTTTTGTGCTTCAGCACTTTTGTAACGCTTCCCAACGATGAGCTTTATGGTGAAGATGCAGCGCGCGCCGTCAACCCCCCTGAGCAGGCGAGCGGGGTCCCTAAACCCCAGCGCCTCAACTTTGACGTTCGTATCATTGGTATAAATGACGAGTCCCGTTGGGTAGCGGAAGCGCCTCTGGTATCCGTCGGTGAAGTTTGAATCGAAGCTAGCCAGTTCCGCGCGGCCAACACTGCCAGGAGTCACTGTGCCACCAGCCCGCGCCAGCGAAAAGCCCGACGAGCCGAGGTCGGCCCCGACAAACACTGCGTTACGGGACGGCATTTTTGTGAAGAGGTCAAGTTACGAATTTGTATTTCCCGCGCGTGGGTATCTGTTGTTTTTGTTTTCTTGTTGGGCGTGATGTGACGAGACTTGTGCCCGCACGGCAAGGCTGTCACAGTGGCTGACTCTCGGTTCGGTGATTGGCTGGTGGTTTCCGCGACAGTCGCGCACCAGCCAGCCAGACAGCACTGACTTGTTTTTTTAGACAGGAGCTCAGCTAAAATGGAGTCTCGATATTGAAGCCCGGAATGTCAATTTATTTTGATGGCCCTTACCTGGGGTATATGCAGTCGCTTGACTGACCAAGTGCTGGTTAGCACCTACAACGGACCAGTCGTACAACTGAAGTGTGTTTGTAGTGGGCTACAAAGGTTGCATTACGGACTGCATCAGTGGTAAAATAGCACTGGCTTCTGACGTGATTCAATGGGTGATACTCGATGAGGCGATGCGTCTTCTTCAGCTGTGTCGTGAGTCACGAACGTGTCAGTGTGAGGAATTAGCTCCTTGACGACGAGAAGTTGAGGAAGTTACAGAGGAAGACTTGTCAGTGATCATAAATTTATTGTTAGGAACAATCTGCTATTCGCTAGCGACTCAATTGTGGTTAATCCTCTCACCTTCTGTATCCTAGCGACTTCTTGACAAGCCAGTGCCAGGATGGTTGGTGGCGCTACTTGGGAGCGCTACCCTAGAAGCACATACATACAGGTCAAACTGCGACAATGGGCGACCTAAATGGCTATTATAAATATCAAAACCTCTGCCAGATTTATCATTGCTTCAATTTTGTATTTGTCAACGATGCAGTGTATGGAGAGAGTGCCTGGTAGTGGATTATTCTTTTTTTACAGTGGTCCCAATGCTACTCATATGCCCAAGCAAAGGGCAACGATGTCGCAGATGTTTCAACGGGGCAACCAAGTCACACGGTACGGTTAAGGGCTTCAGTAGTCTATCACGGTGTTTTCCAATATTCTGACTTCTGGATGACCTCTGAAAAGAAATCCATGTTGTCTCCAATGCCCTCCCTAATCACCCCACCTGTGACAGCACCTCCGTAGGCAAAACTCCTGTCAATGAGGTCTGAACCGGCAAAAAGCTTAAGACCTCCTTAAAACTGTCGCCCATGCTCGGTGATGGCGTTTTGGTTGTCCACAACAATGTAATCGACGCCGATAATCATCCTCACGGACTGGGGATCGAGAAAGTTGGCCTCGTCTGGCGCAATCTTGGTCTGGTATTCCTCATCTGCGAGCATGTTCTTGAACGTCTGGACGTCGCGTGCCCAGTACTCGGACGAGCCGTCAAACTCCATCGTCGGAGGTGCGCCCTCGACTTTGCCCTGGTCGCGGAACTCTGGCGTAGAATGGTACTGCAAACACGTTAGCGGGACTGTATTCTCCCTACGTATAGTGCAAAAACAAAACGGCTGAGTATCGGCATACCTGCTGGTACTTGATGACGCCGATGCGGATATGGAACGGCTGCGTGAGCTTTCCGTGCTCGTATGCCCAGTAGCGGTTGAACTCCTCGGGTGTCGTGCCGTTTTTGCGGTTGTAAAACATCTTCATGTGGTACAACTTCTCCTGGTAGCTCGTGCAGACGGGATTGGACGTCTTGCACGCAGCGGGAACTGTAGGCGCGGTGCCATTGGGTCCAGTGCTGGGAGGGTTGCTTGGGCAGCTCTGCGAGAGACCACCCGCAGCGAAGAGAAGAGTAGAGAGAGCAATCAGCTTCATATCGTTGATTTTGTAATTTGGAGGTATATGAGGAGAATAGGTGAAAGTGGTTTGTGGGTTGTTGGTAAGATGGCTGGCAGCATAGGAAGGCCATCGGCCTAGTTTTATACTTGGGCAGCTGCAGTGGCAACTACGACTTGAGGCTGTAGCTATTCATAGAACCACCCAATTTTGGAGCTGAGCGAGCCGTGAAAGCATTTTAGCGTGTCGAAGACATTGTAACATAACCGCGACGATGATCCAACCTGCCGAATGTAGAATGGGTAAAGCTAGCGAGGGTCAACTAGAGTGCTAACCAGTTACTTAAGCCGCTAAAATCAGTTGGGCGATATTTCTGACTCGCACATGTCGCGTGTAGGCTAAAGTGAAATGAAATCAAGACATATAGCTGGCTGTTGGCCAATTCAACCAGTTAAAACAAGAAGTTAATCTCACAGAGAGTTGTTGTGGCTTGACTTGAGAGACTGTACGAGAAAGTGCAGGGATCGCCCAAGCGGGGACCTAATAAGGTTGCCCCGAGCTGACCTCGGAGCTTTCCTTAATCAGTAATTTGTACGCGCGACAAAAGCCCCCGAGCAAGGCTGAACAGCCACCGCACTGCACCGCCTTACCAGCAGCAGTCGCCAGTTACTCGCTACTCGGCACTCGGCCGCGCGAGGCGCGACGTAACAAGGGTGAAAAGTTGTTGCTGTTCCTCTTTCTCTTTCTTCTCCCCATATCGGCTTGAAAATATTCAAGACGTGGCTTTTGCGACGAGACAGCACGATTAGTGAAGAGGCACCGGCTTGCTACACAATGCGACAGCACTATGTAGCTTCATATAATACGTAATTTAGCACGCGGAGTACTGTCTCTATTTTTTAGGCGCTATTACAGCACCCACCCATATAACTCAATTCCTAGAAGACTAGCCAGTATATTATAATTTATATAATAATTATTAAAAAAAACTTATTTTAAATATTAAAAATTAATTTATATTTWTTAATTTTAAAAANGTTATTTTTATATTAGATCTTAAGTTTATAATATTAAGTCCTATAAGCTTATAATTAAGATTATCTAGATCTTAGACCTTTAAGATATTATAAACTATAAAAGAAATAGGTTTATAGACTTTTATTCTAAAAAATTAAATAATTAACTATTTATTAAACTTTTTAATTAAAAATATAAAAATATTTAAATATATTAAAAAGATATAATAGTTATTATATATAAACTTACTTTTTTATATATTTAATTAAAGGTATTTAAAACTATATTTATATTAATTAGTAAATATTAATAAGTAAAAAAAATAAAATTAAGGGCTAGAAGATTACTTTTAATATAAAATAGAAGAGATTTAAAGAAATAAATAAATATAAATAAATAAATAAAAAATAAAATATAAGCTTATAGTAATTAGAAGGTAAAGGTCAAAATATATAATTAGTAATATAATATTTATAGTAAGACTAAATATAATATATATATCTATTTAATTAATATAGAAACTAGTAAGGAAGAGGTTTTTAAATAGTTTTAAATATTTTTTTCTATTATTATTAAATTATTAATAACTAAAGGGTAAAGGGTTGGATAAAGTGGCTTGCTCGCTTATCTAGCCTACTCGCTTATTAGACATGTTATAATTAATTTAACTTTAAAGTAATTTATAGCTATTATTATATATAATGGGCTGAGCCCGGATGAAGCTCGGTCGGCACTCTCGCTGTGATCCCGGCCATTGTGGCTGGGGTCCGCCAGTAAGCGAGATTGTATCGGACGAGCTCAGGAGCGGAGCTCTCTATTCTCCTTTTTCTTCTTCTTCTTTAACTTTACGATACTTGTAGTAGTTGCCTAGTTAGGTTGTCAATATACTTAGCCTGGACCGTTATATTATATTATTAATAAAAAAGGAGGTATAAAAATAATAGTCTTATTATAGATAATATATATTAAAGTCTTTTATTATAATAAATAAAAGGTCCTTTAAAATAAAAAGGAATTATATTAGATTTAATCTAAGCTTAGTATATAAATTAATAATTATTAAGACTAAGTAATTAAATATTATATAATAAGAGTTAAAGGTAATATTTACCTCCTAGTCTTATTAAGAAATATATTTATAAATATAAATAATAATATAACCTCTTTTTTATATTATTTAATATAATATTAAGGTAAAGAAAGGGGGGGCTTACTTTAAAGGTAGTTTTTATATAATAATAATATTTAATATATTTATAAAATAAAAGGCTAGTTAAATATTCTATTTAATTTTATAAATATTCTATAAAAAGATCCTTATTAAATTAGGTCTAGATAGGTATTAAGGTAAGAAAGCCTTAGTCTTATTAAGTTTATTAGGTAAAAAGAAAGACTATAATATTAGACTAAGGGGGGAAGAGGTACTAGGCTAGGCCTAAAGGCTAACCTCTTAGGTATAAGCCCTAGTTATTTATATATTATCTAATTTTATTTACTAGATAATATCTAATTATTAAAAGTATTAAGATATTATTATTTAAAGTAAATTATAAGTTTAACCCTATTATTAAAACCTAACGTGGTTCACAAGTGAGCGGGCCACCCAAGTGAGTGGGCCAGTTCGCGTTAAATTTTAATTGAGCACCTTCAAACTTTAATAACTCAACCAAATAAAATGGTTTTATCTTCAAATAAAAAAGATATCACTAATACTCTTAGTGCTTTAAAAAAAGACCCTAAACTATCCATCTAAAACACTACGCGTATCTACAATATGTCCTAAATAACACTAACGCGTTATCAATAAAATCAACCAAGCAAGGCCAAGATAATATTAAAAAGCCGAAAATTAATAAATAATAAAGAAGAACTTCTAAGTGAATATATTCTTAACCTAGATATAAGATCTTAGCCGCCTCGCTTATATAATATAGAAGCTATAACTAACCACTTATTAAAGCTCAAATATAATATTCCAGTTAGGAGGCACTAGGCTACAAACTTTATTAGGCGACACCTAGAACTTATTACGTATTTATCGCGTTAAATTGACTATTAAAGAGTTTAATATAAAGATCTAAAGGTATATAGAGACTAGTTTCGGCTTATAGAAAACACAATCACGAAATATAGTATATAATAGGAGGAAATTTACAACTTTAATAAGACAGGCTTTATAATAGGCGTAATATTAGCTAAATTAGTTATTATAGGTATAAAAAGACGTCAAAAGGGTCAAAAAATACAATAAGGAAATCACACCTAGGCGATAATAATAGAATACATTAGTGCGGCTAGTGTTATTATTCCTCCGTTTATTATTATTACTAGTAAAACCCACCTCTCCTTATAGTATAAAAACAGCCCTTTACCCTATAACTAGGCTATTTCTATTACTAAAAATAGTTAGACTATAAATAAAAAGAGCTTAAAATGGCTTTAGTATTTTAATTAATATATAAAGATAAAAAGAATTAGTAAATATAGGCTATTAATATTAGATAAGTATAAAAGCCACTACTTAGTGGATTTTAAGTTATATTATAAGGTAAATAATATAATTATATTATATATACCTACTTATTTATTATATATACTTTAACTATTAGATATTGCCTATTTTCAGCTATTAAAATGTATATATAAGGATATAATTAATAATCTAATATATACTAAGGTTACCTATATCACTAAGGAGGAATTTTTCCCTACAGTTTATTTGGTATATAAAGCTTTTATAACTAAATTAAATATCCTTAGAGGTTTTTAAGGAGCTAGAATTTATCCTTTTAATCTAGAATATATAATTTCATAGCTTAATATAAAGTTATAAACTCTATCACCTCTTAGGATATTAGATAATTAAGAACTTCCTTAACTTCTAAAAATACTTAATAACCTAATAGAAGCCTTAAGTTAAATAGAATATATTAAGAAAAAGATAAGAATTTATTAGAGTAGCTCTTTAAGTAAAATTATTATAAATATCTCTTAATTATTAAAGTATATGACTAAAGTATTATACTAGATGGTAATAATATAAGACTAAATTAAGGAACTAGAGGCGGCGAATAAACGACTTTCCTAACACCACCGTGTAAAAAAAAAACACATATAGACTAGAGGATCTCTTACTCTAGTAGACGGTAAAATCTTAGCTACTTAATCATAAGGGAAGGTAAAGAAAAGACATGACAAGTCTAGAAGTCCAGGTCTATTAACACAGGCCAAACCGCGCCATCGGCAATATAGTAATTACGGCGAAATTAGCTATAATATAAGAATATATAAAAAAGTAATAGAAATCACTTCTTTAGAGGATTCTAATTAATTTTAATTACTTAGGTTTTATTTTATTTTATTATAAGATATTTTATATTATAAGGTCTAGGAAGGTGGCCTACTTACTTAGGTGGCCTACTTACTTATAAACCACATTAATATATAAGATAGATATATTAAGGATATTTAAGATAGATATATATTAGAAAGGCCCTTATTAAGTAGCTTTAGTTTTAAATACTAGGGTATATAAGTTATAAATATTAGATAGAATACTACTATTAGGTACCTTTATATATAATATAATTAAATAATTCTATAGAGATATAATTAGTTAGTAGGTATTAGTTAATAATTATAATAAATTATAAAGTATAATAAGTAAGCTATTAAAAGGAGTATAGACTATTAAAACCTTATTAATCTAGCCTATTCCTATAAAAAGACTAATTATAGTTAATATTTTAATATTATCTAATTAATTAAAAGCCTAGTATTTAGAAGTCTAGAAAGTATTATAATATTATTTTAGTAGATACTTTACTATCTCCTATAGGGAGGAGATACTATTTATATATACTATAGAAAAATTAAAGATATAATATAGTAGTAAAGAATTTAAAATTAAAAAGTAAATAATCTAAAAGCTAAAAGAATAAAAGTAATATATAATTTAATATTTAATTAAGTGGTTCCTAACTTTTTACTACCTTCTTTATTACTACTATAAAAGGTAATTACTTAATTAATAATATAAATAGTCTTTAACTTAGAAGTATTAGTCTTCTAAGGTATTTAGTAATAAAGATAAGGAGTATCTTTAAATATTATAGTTATTTCTTAATAAAGAATAGTAATAGTAATAACTCTAGTATAATTATAACTAATAAGTAAATAATTACTTATAACTCTACTAATAAAAGGAACCTAATACCCCTAGAAAGTATATTATTTATAATTAAAATAAATATACTAGATATAATTAATATAGTCCTTAAATATAAAACTATTAATAGAAATATATTTAAAGAAAGGAAATATAATATATTCCTTAATAATAATAATATTAATAATAAAAATATTAATATAATAAAAGTATATCTAGGGATTTTAAGTCTTTATTAATATAATAAAAAGAGCCTTTATATAATAAGGCTTAGACTTAAATTAAGAAAGAATTAGGCCCTAAAGGTAAATACTCTTAGCTAGAATAATAATATAATATATAGATTCCTTTTTTTAAAATCTCTTTAAACTATTATAAAGAACTATATCTAGTAAAAGTGCCTACTAGAAAGGGTATTAAGTATTAAGGGACTTTTAATACTTAGCTAAGAAAGTAAGCTTAATATATAAAAGCTAATTAAGGCGGCCTAAGCTTAGTTTACTAATTAGAAAGATTATAAAAAACTTATTAATCTAGGAAGAAAAGTAACTAGTTAGATATAGAATACTTTAATTAAATAGATATTAATAAAGGGAAGGCTTATTATCTCTAAATACCTAATATTATCTAACTTAAGAATTGCACTCTTATTATTATAGTATAAGGTACTAAGGTATTAACCGCCTTTAAGCTCCTAAGAGGTAAAATAAGCACTTATAAGGTCTAAAATATTAAGAAGCTTTTAATAATTAATATAAAAGTCTATAATAGAAGAATTAAGAGGTATCTAATTAATTAAAGAAGAAAGAAATAATAAATAGAATATAGATATATAAAGGAAAAAGGTAGGTAAGGGGAATAAAAAGAAGTTATTTCTTTATACTTAAAGTATACCACCACCTATACTATATATATTACATAATATACTAAATAAAGAGATAAAAATAATAATATATTTAATATATATAAATAATAGCTACTAGTTATAAATTATCTATAACTACTAGCTAGTAGCTAATATATATATTTTTTAAAGTATATATATATTAGTTAATCTTTAACTTATACCTTCTCCCCTATATTATTACTATATATTATTAATACCACCCTTATTACTTTATTTAAAGTAATTCCCTCTTTAAACCTTCTTTTATCCTTTAATTAAAGAGATCCCTTACTTTATTCTTTATTAAAAGACCCTATCCCTATACTATAATACTTTCTATAAAGCACTTAATAACTCTACTACCTAGCTTTATCTTAAGATACCTTTAAGAAGTAAATCCTATCCTAATAAAGTATAAATAGACCTTAATATTTTAAAATAAGAAAACTATAAGGATCTAATAGATTTAATAAAAGAAATATATATTAGGTTTTATTAAAGTAATTAAAATAACTTTAATAATAAAGACTTTAAAATATAATATAACCTAAGTTATTTTATAAATAAAAGATTAAATTAATTTATAGATTATTTTAATACTATTTATAAAGGAATTAAAAAGCCTAATAAAATAGATATAGATAAGTCTAAAACCAAAGAACCTATTAGGTAATTAATTAATTAAAAGATACTATAAAATAAGGCTATAAACTAGATCCTTAAGAATATTAAATAGATTAACCTCTATAATATTATATTAAAGTAAGATTATACCTATATTACCTTTTTCTAAGGCTATAAATAAGCTAGCCTTTAATATAATAAAAAGTATCTAGTTTATATAGACCTTAAAGCCCTTTATAAAAAGTAACTACTAATATAAGTACTATAAATATTATAAGATATATCCCTAATATATATAAAAACTAAAAAAATAAGAATAATATAAGATTACCTAGGTTAAGTATATCTATTAGGCCTATAGTAAAGAAGTTATATATATCTAGGAGTATAATAATAACTCCTCTCTAAAGATATCCTTTTATTCCTTTAAGATATCTTTAAAAAAAACCTTACTTTTAACTTTAGCTTTTTTATAATAACTAAGTACCTTATAATAAGACTAGAAAATATAATTAATATAACTAATAATACTTTTTTAATTAGAGGAGGAATATAGTTTTTAATTAAACCCTTCTTTAAAAGAGATTTTAATTTAATAGTCCCTTTAAATATAATAGTCCCTAAATATATTATTCCTAAAGCCTTTAATATAAACTAAGAATATTATATATATATTAAAAGATAATAAATTATTATTTTATAGTTCTTATATATTAAAATAATTAATAATTAAATAGATACCTAAAGTACTAACTATTAGTCTATTAGTATAGTAGATAAGGATTATAATCTTATATTCTATATTAATATTATTAATACTAAAAGATAAGAATATATCTAAGTAGCTAGAGTAGTTATTTAAGTCTATTTCTTTAACTTAAAGGTTCCTATTAAGCTATAAGTTATTAATCCCTAGGTCTAAGACTAGCTAGGAGATTAGGAATATAATTATCTTTACTTATTTATAGTTATAATTATAGTCTATAACTTAGTAAGTATACCCTTAAGTAGCCTCTTTAGATTTTAAGAGGTTAAGGTAGAAATAGTAGAAGATAAAGCCACCTTTTACTTTATATATTAAGTGATCCCTAATAATAAAGATATCCTTAAGTCCTTTAACTAGAATATAGCTAAGGTAAATCTAGAACTTATACTTAAAGTTATAATTAAAATATTAAAGGTAGTTATATATTATATCCTCTTAATTAGATAAGACTAATAGAAGAATATAATAGTTATTAATTTCTTATTTAATATAAAATAATAAGTAAATTAAATTAAAAATAATATAATTATAATATCTAATACCTTATTTAGAAGACCTATAAGAATTAAATCCCTTATATCCTTTAGTCTATAAATAGATAATATAGTATATTTATACTTTAATAAGAATATAAAGTTTAATTAAATTAATTATATCTTTTTATTAATATATATCTAGAGGTATATTTAAAATACTTATAAGGATAAAGTACCTACCTCTTTAGTTTATAAAAACCTTACTACTTTTTATAGTCTATTAATATTACCCTTAAACCTAGTTATATTAATTAAGAATAAAGATTAAAATATAAACTATAAACTAGGCAATTAAATATCTCCTATAATAAAAAAATAGAAGAAGGATATAATAGAGGCCTAGAATAAAAAGTAAGTTACTTAACTACCTAGGGTTAATTAACTTATAATATAAAAGAGTTATTAAAAAAAGAGGTTAATTAAGTTATTTATAAAAATTATTATTATATATATAAAAAGACTATATTTAAATTATTATTTTATAAATTAAAAGCCTTACTAATAGTATTTTCTTAATATATACCTAAGTTTTAATTAATTAAAGTAAATATTTTAACTCTTTAAAATATTTAATATATATTATTATTAATCTTAATAATAACTTAATATAGAAAGGAGTTATATTTTTTAGATTTTTATAAAACCTTTTATTTATAAGTAATACCCTTTAGAATATAGAAATAAATAAAATCTAGTATTATATTATAAGAGAAAGAGTTACTATAATAAGGGACCCTTTAATTAAGACTTATAGAAGTAGAGAAAATAATAAGATAATTCTTCTACCTAAAGATATATAAGTACTTTATTATTTATTTATAAAAACCTATATTAATACTATTTTACTAAGGTTTATATCTATAAATTAATAAATTATAGTTAAAAAAGTATTTAATAAGAAAAATATAATAAATACTTTAATTATTAAGAAATAAATTAAATAAGTAGTTATTTATTAAAGAAAATTAAATAAAGATATTAAGATTAACCTTAATCTAGAGTTTCCTAAATAGAAGACTCCTTAGAAGGTAAAGCCTATATAGCCTCTTACTTTAGAAGTAATTAAATTAATATTAAAGCTTATAATTAAGTTAATATAAAAGCCTATATAAAAACTAATATTAATACCTCCTCTCTTAATTACTAGAAGGTAATAGGATATATAATAGAAAGACTACTTTAAGCTGCCTCTAAAGTAGATAGATTAAAAGGATCCTCTTAAGAGGATTAGTAGGGAAAGTCTAGTAATATAATAGTTATACCTAGAGAAAAAAGAGAAAGAGAAGAAGGAGAAGGCTACTAAGGTAGTGAAAGTAGCTACTACTACCTAAAAGAAGGAGGAGAAGGTATTAAAGCCTACTCCTAAGCCTAGTAATAAGTTAAGGAGGAAGTAATTAAAAAGTTCTTATTAAGACTTTTAATAAGAAGGCTTATATTAAGTAAGATACTTAATAAAAAATTATTTATTTATAAAGTTATTATTAAATTACTAAGATAATTAGTTATTATAAATTCTTCTTTATATAAGTAGTTAATTTATTTATATATATATAAAAGTATATTTATTATTTATTTATTATTTATTCTTTTATTAATTAATTAATTAAATCCTTTATTTAAATTTTTAAAGCCTTTCTTAAAAGAGTAGCTATTAATAGGTAAGCTTAAGTGGCTATTACCACTACTATTAACCTTATTACTCTTATTATACTAAATAATAGATTATTATAATTACCTTCTAAAGCCTTAAAAATTAGTATGCTAATTAGGAAGTATTTAATTAAACGGTCCCCTATGTAAATTTGATGAAGAACTTAAAAACCCACGAGCCATAATGGCAGCCGGTGTTGAGGCTGAATAGCTGCGGAACCTACCCTACAGTAAGGAAATAGCTTAGTTAGAGGAAGTTGCCCTACAGGTAACTTCTAAAGTGTGTGTGTTTTATCTGCCTTAATATAATATATAAATACCTACTATATAGATACTAGGGTATAGGAAAAACTATTAGTTAATTATAATAATTATATAACTTTCTAAGTAGTAGGAAGTTAATATAGGAAGTTATTAAGAACTATGATATTTATAATAAAGCTAAATCTAGATAATATATACCTTATAGAAAATTATAACTAATACTACTACTAGAATAGGTATAGTAAATAGTTATTATAGACTTTATTATTAAACTACCACCGTCTAAGGAACCGCTATTAGGAGCCGTTTATAATAGCATCTTAGTTATAGTAAATAAACTTATAAAGTATACCTACTATATACCATATAAAAAATCCAACAACACTAAAGAACTTACCTATATATTCTTTAAAATAGTTATTATATAATATAGATTACCTATATTACTTATATTAGATTATAATAAATTATTTATATTATACTTCTAGAAATACCTTATAAAGACTATAAAGATTAAATAAAGACTCTTTATTATATTTTACTTATAATTAGATAACTAAACTAAAATCTTAAACTAAATTCTTAAATAATATTTATAATACTATATTAACTACTAGTAAGACAACTAGGTAGAGTGGCTATTATTTATATAATAGGCTTATAATAGCTCTAAAATTAAAAGTATTAAAATATCTCTATTTAAAGTAAACTATAAATATAACCCTATTATTAAAACCTATATACTATAATATATATATATATTAATAGCTATAATATAAGTAGTAGTAATTATAGAAATATAAAAAGAATTATAATAAGAGTAGATATTTTTATAAAACCATATAAAGTATTATATAAATAAGAAAAGATTACTGGTATTAATTATAGAGAAGGGAGATAAAGTTTACCTCTTATATAAAAATATTATAATAAAATAACCTAGTAATAAGCTTAACTAGAAGAAACTTAGACTATTCCTTATTAAATAAAAATTATTAAAAACTAATTATAAACTATTACTACTAGATAAAATAAGAATTTATTTAATCTTTTATATTTCCCTACTAAAAAAAGTACCTAATAATATTATTATTACTAAAGATATTATTATAAAATTACTAAATAAATATAAAGTTAAATAAATACTTAAAGTATAAGGGAATTATAAGAATTATTATTATCTTATTAAATAAAAAAGATACCTTAATTCTAAAAACACCTAGGAACTAATTAAAAACCTTAGGAACTATTTAATACTACTTAAGTAGTTTTATTCCCAAGGAAGGTATCTTAATTAAAAACCTAAGTATTATCTAATGACTTAATACTGAACTTAGTATCTAAGGAATATATTAATATAGGATCTAGATCCTTAGAAGGAGTAGGAAGGACCCCTATGGCCTTTTAAAGCTATTTTACTTCCTCTTATTCCATATATTTTAACTCTTTAATATTATTAATATTATATATAATAGTATATATTATCTTTTTAAATTATAATTTCTTTTATTTTTATAATCTTTTAATCTTAGTATCTATATAATAATATTCCTCTTTAGTAGTCTTAAGCTCCTACTTAAAATATATATAGTAATCCGTAATATAATAGAGTTAGGCTAGTAAAATACCTTAGATATTATATTAAGACTAATAATCTATAATATATTAAGTATAATATAATAAATCTAATAAAGAAAGTTAATAAGAAGTAATACCCTTTTCTTTATAATAAAAATAAAGGGCCTTTTTTATAACTATAGGATTAAAAAGGATTAAATATAAAAGTACTTTATACTACTTAGACTTTTATAAATAATTTCTAGATTTCTACTTAATAATATAATTAGTAGATATAATAAGTTATAATAGTAAAAGGAGGAAAAATACCTAGTATACTTAACTAACCTATTATAGTAGCCTTAAGGATAAGACTAAAGGAAGGAGGGGTATTATATTATAAACACTATATAAGGACGCTACTACATGACCGCAGGGCTAAACCGACCCTATGGGCAAGGCTTAGTGCGACCTAATTAAGACACGAGGTTATATGACTTGACCTAGATCAATGGCTTAAGGCTTCAAGCCGGCGAGTCTTAAAAAGGATTAAGAGGATCTATCGTCAAGCGGATAGATCTAGGTTCTACAATAGAGAGATAGATAGGTACTTAAGGATAAGGTAGTTCTATAGTATAGGATAGTCTAGATCTCTATTGATCAATCTAAGTAATAGTTCTACTATTAAGAGTTCTACTCTTAACGGACTTATAAGCCTATAATACTGCTCTATATGCTACCCTATAGCTTCAACCTGACTCACTTCCTAAGAAACAGACTCTTCTGTGACTTAGAAATAAGCTACTGTTATACCCACCTTACCAAATTGGGTTACTAATAACAAATATAACCCTAAGTATAATAAATGGCTTGTGCTGGGCCTGAAAAGCTATATATACGCTATTACGCCTGTATTAATTACTAGAATTGCTTTTAATAACATGATCTTTTACCCCGTGATCTAACGGCACAGGCGTTTATCACAACTGGCTTTAGTACTATACTTAAGGTATACCTATAGTAAAGGCTCTTACTATTTTATAGCTTTTCTAGTTAAGAGGTTTTTAATATAGAGGATCTAGTTTTTAGTAGTTATAAGGGTCTCCTTATTAACTTAGAGGTAAGCCTAGACTTAGGTAAGGAAATTCCTTATATTACTATAAGGGTTTGGAAAGATTTATTTAATCTACCTAATGATCTTATTATAAAGAGGAAGAATTAAAGAACTAAGAGGAGAGATCCTCCAGATCTCTCCTATAATATCCTTTATAAGTACTAACCACGGCGTTAGTTAAATAGGTAACTATTAAATATAAGATCACAACTAAGGTCGTAATCCATTCTATTATAGTGGTGTAATAAGGTCTTTAGGCCAAGTCTCTTTTAAGGTCTAACCCGTGATAATATCCCCCCCTCCTGTGAGTGACGCTCTTAAACATCAAGCGTAGCCGCACCGGCTAAGGCCACTACTGGTTCCTAGGTTAGTTCTTAGTAGTATAAGGGTTTAGAAAGATTTATTTAATTTACCTAATAATCTTATTATAAAGAGGAAGAATTAGAGAACTAAGAGGAGAGATCCTCTAGATCTCTCCTATAATATCCTTTATAAATACTAACTATAGTATTAGTTAGATAGGTAACTATTAAATATAGGATTATGACTAGGGTTGTGATCTATTTTATTATAGTGGTATAATAAGGTCTTTAGGCTAAGTCTCTTTTAAGGTCTAACTTATAATAATATCCCCCCCNTCCTATAAGTAACACTCTTAAATATTAAGTATAGCTATACTAGTTAAGGCCACTACTAGTTCTTAAGTTAGTTCTTAGTAGCCTATTTACTTAATAAGGTATTTCTTTATATGGCCTTATTTATATTAAATATACTTCTCTCCTATAATAGCCTTTATCTCCTATTCTTCTTTACCCTTAATAAGTTATAGGGGTAGCTAGTTATTAGTTTAGGTCTATAATAATAAGGGATTTATTATAGTAAATTATATTAAGGCTATATAGAAAATATTATAAATATTAAATAATATATTAAGATAATAACTATATAAGTTAATTTTCTTAGTTATTATAAACTTTATATATTTTATATCTAGCTTTTTATATAACTACTTTATATAAATATTCTTTAGATTAAGTTAGACCTTATTATTAACTTTAAAGGCTAATATTTATTAATATACTTAGTTAACTATATTTTCTTAAAATTATTAGGTAACTACTATTATTATTTATACCTATTTTATAGCCTACTTTAGTTTTAATATAATAATATTGACTTATTAAACTAGGCTTTATAAACTTATTAATAATAGTTCTTTTAATATAAATATTATAGGTTTAATATAATAATTATATATTAAGAAGAATAGGCTAACCTTTATTAAAGTTATATCTTAATTATTAATAACTAGCTTTATATATAGTAGTAAATTTATTTAGTTATCTTAATTATAGTTTATAAATATATAGATATATACCTCTATTATCTAATTTATTTATTTAGTTAAATTATTTATTTTTAGGTAATAAGCTATAAATAGTTATTATATAATTTAAAATAATATATATAGTTATTTTTATAATTATCTAATAAACTAAATGCCTTTATCTAAGATAATAGCCCTAGGAATATTATAGTATTAATAAAAGGTATAAATAAACTTCTTTATTATAGTTTCTATTTAGATATCTTTATAGGGCTTAAAGATAACCCCTTTACTTAATTAATCTATAATAACTATTAAGTTTAAGTAGCTATTACTCTTAAGAAGGTCTATAATAAAGTTAATAGATATTTCTTATTAAATTTAATTAAAGACTAAAAGTGGTTTTAGGAAATTACTCTTTCTCTCTTTCTATACTTTATTTCCTTTATAGCTATTATAATTCTAAATAAATTATTATATATTACCTAATATATCTAATTAAAAGAACTACCTAGAAAGTAAGTTTATAAGGCTTTCTTATTTAAAATATCTTATTAATAGTAAGTTATATATTTATTAGATAATTTTTATTTATAATAGCTCCTAGTTTAGTATTTATTATTACCTATAAAATAATAGCTCTCTATTTATTAATAATAAATATTTACTAATAGATAGCTTTAAATTAAGTTCTATTAAAAAGGTTTATTATTATTATAATATACTTTAGATAATATTTCTATAGCTTATATCTTACTTTTTATTTTATACTTAGAGTATATTATTTTCTACTAGTAATTCTAGTTTTAGTACTTCCTTAATACTTTATATATAAATATCTTAAGAAGATTCTCTTTACCTTATAGCTAATATTAGTTTATAATAAGTAATCTTAATAGAAGTTAGTATAATAGGTCCTTAAGGGGTATATATAATTTTTAGTTTTAATAACTATATTATATAATATTATAATTAATTATTATTTACTCCTTTTAGTATATCTTATTTTTATAAAAAGTATATCTATTCTTTTATTTTATTTTCTAGGTATATATAAGATAATAAAATTATATCTTAATAAAATAAAAGACTACCTTATTTACTATTTTATTAGCTTCCTAGTTATTATAAAGTATTTAAGGTTCTTATAATTAATTTAAATCTTAAATTCCTTTATACTATATAGTTCTCTATCCTATTCTTCTAGATACTTAATAATTATAAATATCTCCTTATTATAGATCTTATAATTATATTTTATAAGGGTATTTTTCTTTAAGTAAAATATATATAATTATAGTATTTTATTATTATTAAATTATATTAAGGCTTTATTAATACTCTAAGTAGAAGTATCTATTTCTAAGATAGTCTTATATTTTAAGTTAAATTATAATAAGACTAAAGCCTTTATAAAGAACTCTTTTAATTAATAAAAGATAGTTTTAGCTTTATTAGTCTATTAATAAGCTTAGTCCTTTTTAGTAAATATAGTAAGGGGAGTAGTTAATACTAAGTATCCTTTTATAAATTATTAATAGAAGTTTATAAATCTAAAGAAGTTTTATATTACCTTTATTAATCTTAATATTTCCTACTTAATAATAGCTTTAACTTTTATTAGGTCTATTTATATTCTCTTATTAGCTTTAATAATAAAGTTTAGGTATTTTATCTTAGTAACTCTAAACTTATATTTATTAATATTAAGTTATAGTCTTATTTCTTATAATTTAATAAATATCTTTTTTACCTAGGCTTTATAATCTTCCTTTATTCTATAAATATAAATAAGTATATTATCTATATAAGTAAAATAAAACTCATCTAGATATTCCTTTAAAGCTTAGTTAATATATCTTTAAAAGGTATTAAAGGTATTTATAAGCCTAAAAGAGGTAACTATTTACTTAAAAAGACTATATCTTATCCTAAATACTATTTTCTATATATCCTTTTAATATATTTATATCTTATAAAATATAGCTATAATATCTAGCTTAGTAAACTATTTTACTTTATTAATACTATAGAGTATCTTATAAATTAATAAGAGGGGGTATTAATCCTTATATATAATTTAATTTAACCCTTAATAGTCTATATAAAAACATAAGCCACCCCCTAGCTTCTTAATAAATAATATAAGGGTAACTACTAGGGAATTACTTATATAAATAAAGTTCTTATTTAATAGCTCTATTAGGGTCTTTTATAGTACTAAAAGTTCCTTTTTAGATATATTATATAAGGGTCCCTATAGGACTTTAATTTCTCTTCTATTTTCTTATTTTAGTTTAATTTAGTAGTCTATATTTAGTCTTAATAGAGGGAGTTAATTAACTTAGGATTTATTAAAGAGTACTAAGAACTTCTAATATTAAGGGGGGAGCTTAGTCTATAGGTTAGTAGTTATTTTCTCTTATAAGGCTTTATTAATATCTACTAAGCTTATTAAGAATATCTTAATTTATTTATCTTTTTTCTAGTATTATAACTAGGTATAGAATCTTATCCTAAATATCTAGGTTAGTAGGCTCTTTATTAGGCCTTTAATATTACTCTTTATTCTTAATTATTAAGGCCTAATCTTTAAGTATTCTTCTATTATATAAATAATAATATCTTAGTCCTTTATCTAGCCTAGGTCTATAATTATATTATAGTTATCTATTTTAGGTATAATATATAAATAGACTATATACTATATATAACTATTAATATCTATTTAAATAGTAATTATCTTTAAGGTTATAATATTTTAGTTATTATTAAAAGCTATTACCTTTTAAGGGGCTATTAAAATATATTAAAGTTTATATTAATATATAAAGTATTTATTTATTACTCTATATAAGGTATAACTTATATCTACTAATATAAATATAAAGATAATATTATCTATTAAGGTCTAAATAATAAAGGGGGTATTTTTTAATAGGTAAAGGTCTAAGTATATTATATTTAGCTTTTTTATTAGTTCTTAGATATATATTTATCTAAAAGCTACTCTTTTCCTAAATCTTTAGAATTCTCTATATCTTCTAACTCTTCTAACCCCTTTTTAGTAAACCTAATTTAGGTCCTTAACACTTAAATTAGTAATATTACTAAGATTAAATTATATTATTTAATATAATAGCTTTTATAATTATATTATAGATATACCCTTCTATCCCTCTAATCTTAGAGTTCCTTATTTATTACCTATTAAGCCTTCTATTAAGAGCTTATAATATTTACTCTTATTTATTCCTAGTTTATAGGTTCTAGGGTTAATATATTAATTATATAGTACTAGGGTTTATTATAATTATCCTTTATTTAATAAGGTAGCTTCTAGCTACTATAGAGTTAATATTCCTTTAGATTAGATCTTAAGTTTTAAAAAGTATTTATATATTTTAAATAGGTTATTAGTAGGTTTAGTTATTTAATTAGTTTATTTTATATTATAAAGTTAATTAACCTTTTTAAATAGTTAATTTATATAATATTATTTTAAGTTATACCTCTACTATCTATAAGTTCCTTCTTAAACCTAAATAAGAATATAATAAAACTCTTATAGTTTTTTTAATATATTACTTCTAACTAGTCTATAACTTATTATTAATTATTTAAATTATTATAATAGGTCTTTAAATAGTCTATAAACTAAGTAGGACTATAGTAGTTTTCCTTTACCCCTTTTTTAAAGAATATTATAATTATACCTTATAATATCTTATTTAAATATATAAAGATATATATAAATTAGTTAAATAAATCACCTATTATAGGTCTATTAATATGGAGTTTACTTTATATCTTAAAGTACTAGGTTTAGAAGTCTTTTTTATTTCTATTAAAATAATATAAATCTAAAAGGGTTGGTTTCTTCTTTTTAGGTCTATTTCCTACTCTTAGTTAAATAGGCTTAGGCCTAATTACTAGTGGCTAAGGGGTTATAATTAATGTGGTTATAGTAGATTATAATATCTAAATTTATATTTATATTACTTCTTTATTACTTTCTTAATTAATATAATTATTCTCTTAATTAATTTATAATACTTATAATTATTTAGATATTTATATTATTATTTATAGTATTAATTAAGTATTTCTTTTAAAAGAGCCTCTATCTTAACTTCCTATTTCTATCCTCTAAGAGGTTATTAGGGTTTTTAGACTATTCTTTCTATTCTTCTATTATTTTTAATTTCTTATAAGTAAATATAAAAAATATTATATAAGGGGTTATATAAGTTTTAATTTTATAGTAAATTTTTCCTAATATAAGGGTTTAAAAAGATTTATTTAATTTACCTAATAATCTTATTATAAAGAGGAAGAATTAGAGAACTAAGAGGAGAGATCCTCTAGATCTCTCCTATAATATCCTTTATAAGTACTAACTATGGCGTTAGTTAAATAGGTAACTATTAAATATAGGATCGCGACCAAGGTCGCGATTTATTCTATTATAGTGGCGCAACAAGGTCTTTAGGCCGAGTCTCTTTTAGGGTCTAACCTATAACAGTTAGATCTCTATTAATTAATCTAAGTAATAGTTCTACTATTAAGAGTTAATCTCTTAATAGACTTATATACTATAATATTATTATAAACTACTTATAGCTACCTTATAGCTACTTAACCTGACTCACTTCCTAAGAAATAGACTCTTCTGTGACTTAGAAATAAGCCACTATTATATTTAAAGAGTAAAAATAATTCTTATTTCTTTTAAGGGATTTTTATTAATAATAATTAAATAATAAAGATATAAAAGCAAAATATAGTAAAAACTAGGTAGAGTAAGTAATATATTTATTTAGGTAACTTACTTATTAAATATATTAATTTTATTATAATTATATAATTATCTATCTTGATTAGGCGACTTATAAGTGCCTTATTAAAACTCCTTAACCTGCTTCCTTAGGCCGCCCTAGGCTGCCCTTATGTTACCTTCCATTGTTTATAACATTATTATGCTACTCTGTTGACTGATGGTAGGCAAGAATGAATTACTTTGCGGCGATTCATGTCAATTGAAGCTGCCCTATGATGTTACATTTGTTGCCAGCGCATCCACATTAGGCCTCTTGGAACGGACAGAGCTTCACCTGTCTGAGTGGTCAGCGTCTATTTACATACTTGATTGTCTGGGCATCTCATGTGAAATGCGATTACTCCGTATGGTACGCATTATATGGAATAGTTCACTTCAAACGTTGATAGATAATAGACCAAGACTTCATATGCAAACTTTCTCATTGACAAGCTCGAATCTGATATGGTGTACTTTGAAAGTCTAACATTGTGCAGCAATGTACTCATCCTCTGACCAGGGTGAGGCGGTAGGTCTGGAGAATTTCATTGACAGGCTGGAAATAGGTTGTTCCTCCAGTTCTACAGTTGCCGCTGCCTCCCGAAGTGACGCCTTGCGCCTGCGAGCCGGAGTAATAAGGGCCACCTGAGTCGCCGGGCTCGGCACAGACGGTGGTGCGCGTGAGGCCGGTGATGCTTCCCTCGGGGTAGTTCACCGTGGCGCCCTTCGCCTGGATTGTGCCGCAGTGGACTTGAGTGGTCGAGCCGGAGCGGCAGACGCTGGCTCCGACAGCAGCCTCAGTGCTACCCGAGACAGGCAAGCTAGCTTGGCCATAGCGGTTGATAGTACCTCGGAGGACTGTGCCACTCACGGTACGGACATAGGCCATATCAGCATTGCCGGGAAAGACGGAACCAGAAAATGTGCCGAGGGCCTCACCACTACTGGTCGTCGCAGAGGCACCCGCCCTTCCACAATGGCCAGCAGTCACGAAACCCGTGGTTACCGTGAAACCAACCGAGCATCGGGATGATCGGTTGATATAGTAGGCATCGCCTCCCTGTATAGTAGCCATAGTGGTTGGCATCTCCTCAACGGTGCGCACCTCGAATTCGGATGAGGTGAGGCCGACTTGCGAAGCCAAGCCCTCGGCCTCGCCGTGGCTATTAGCGAGAGCCTCAATGACAAGCTTATTGGCAGCAATATCGACATAGAACGAGGCAATGCCAGGGTTGGCACTTGAAGATGATTTCTGATTATTGGTATTACCGCCGACAAACACCTTGTCGAGATCTGCCTTTGCCTTTTCCAATTTGGACAGGCTATTGGTCATGATAATCGGCTTGGCGCCGGCGGCGATAACCTCATCAGCCGATGACTGATCGGTGACACCAACATGGACCGTGTCCGCATCAATCCAAGCACCACCAAATGAGTCTCCCATCGAGCTACGCAGCTGCTCAATGACATGGGTGGCTTGAAGCTCCCGTGCGACACGAGCTGTAGCCTGCTCGGGATTGAGACCCAAGTCACGCTTCATAGCTTCCAACAACTGCGGGTGCAAGTCATTCGCCGCCGGCGTTGGTACACCGTAGGCAACAGGAAGCATGAGTGCCAAAAAGGAAAGAAACTTGGCAAGTTCCATATTGAATCAGAGGGAAAAGTTCAAAGTTAAAACTGGGATGCTGTTTTTATTGTGAAAGCTCCTTGGGAGGTGAGTAGAATCTGCGATCTCACTGTAAACTGGCACACTGGACGAGGCTATTTATACGTGAATTTTGGCTCATACTGTTGCTCATCCAGATTTTCTGACCTGCGATATGACTGGTGTTTTGCTACGCTCCAGTAGCACGCCGAGTGTGAGACTGAATACGTCCATCTGGACAAGCTCACCAGTGGGCGTCATCGGCTGATGCTCCAAGAATAGCTGCACAGCTTCCTAATCAGGTAATTCGGCCATGAGCTGTTGAGACTCCAATTTACAGCTTGGCGTAACGGACAATATCGCGAGGGTTGATCCACCCTCTCGCCTTCCTAATTAGCATAGTTCAGCTTGGCAGTCTGTCTTCAACTACAAAGTACTGCTAGTGGCATCACCACAGATATCCACCCCCGCAATTTACAGCCTCCACACTATACAAATTAGATTGCTGCTTAAAATAAGCTTTTGATCGCAATCCTAGCGCTGTGATAGCACTTGCCCCATTAGGGAGGAGACGAGGACAAGCTATGCAGATATAGATTTTGTGGCGAATTTTGGTCTGCCTGACAGGCGGAACAGGCCGCGTTCTGATCCCTCCAATATGTGTGGCGTGTCGCGCCAAGTATGGTCTAGAACATGATTTAGGAGCTACTGATGAATGCCGGCCTGTAGGCAACTAGTAGCATCTTGGCTAGCTCCGTAGTCTTTTCTGCCATTGGTTATTAGAGTAGCTAGCGAAGGAGGAGGTTGACCTAAAGGTCAATTACCGATGTAAGCCGCTAACTTCCTGCATGAAGGAAGCACGTATGAGAGAAGCGCCAAGCGCTAAATCGAATTAGTAATGAGAATTTTCTGACATGGCACGAGGAGCGTTAATGAAGCAGCCACTTCAATCCTTGACTGTACTGTTACTTATTCCTTGTAGAGAACAGTTAAGAAGTCTTCGGTCTTGGAACTCTTGGCATTTTGGCAACCGTACCCTCTCATATTGAATCTGGAACGTTACATTTTATACTTTGTCCAGGTGAGCTTGAAACTATCGACATTGTTCTTCATGTATCCTTTCTGCATGTGGTTCTGTCTCGCGCAGTGCGGCTAACAGCCGGACCGTTTGACAGATCAACGCAACCCGTCAAGCGTTGTAGGAGTGTGCACTCTGGCTGAAGCTCGAGGTGCAACCTTTTTGAGGACGGACCTTAAGAAGTATGGTTATAGATTTGACAATACGTGCTCTATAAGATGACATATCTCGCTGTTGTGTCCGCTTCTAGAGAGATATGCTCCATATATTCTGTGTATTAAGAGTGACTTCTGGTATTGCTAATATCCCTCTTGCCGCATCTTCCAGTGTTTAGCCTTAGCTGGAATCGCCCCATGCGGTCGTTTGCGTTGGCTAATTATCGATTCTTTTCCATTGCATATTGAACTGCCCATCTTTTAGTCTTCATCCTGGCTAGTGCAAGAGCATATTAGACAGATTAACTGCTCGTCCGCAGAGTCGTCCACTTTGGTCAACGTAACAGAGGGAAGCCCCAGCTTGCACCAATTCGGGTTATTCAATCAAGTACGCCGTCACCACTACAGTACGCATTCGGCATCACGCACGACTGGTCCATTGGGCAAAACGGCACAAACCCCTACAAGGTGGAACTCAACGACCAAAAGCCTGCCTCTGCAACCCGCTCATGTGCGCCGCCTTGTAGTAACATCTCACGCGATCCTCCAGCCATCGTTGAGCCTCTGCTTCGCCGCTGCGTCCATGACTAAAATTAAAGATGTTAAATAAACAGTCCGAATAAAACTAAAATTAAAGATCTTAAGAAATAGCTTTAGCAAGGTGAAACTTAAAAGCAATCTTAAAATATTAAATACTAAAAACAGTCTTACTAAGGGTAAAATTAAAATGACTATTTAATGCAGTCCTGCGTAAGACAGTAACCTCTAACGTTAGTCTGAGGGATTGAGTCAGCTTTTGCGTATTGCCTCGGTATTCGTTTCACTGCAGCAGATTTCTCTAATGTATAATGGCCGACATTAGCATAGTGCTCATATAGTTTGGTGTGAAACGTGCGGCGATATCAGCGCAAATATGCCGTGTTTTCCACTTCCATACTCACCCTATATATATACACACATAACGTAACTCTAAGGGTAACTTAAAACATTACTATTTGACAAAAAATCACATACCGAGATCAGAGCTTACTACTCTGATTTAAATACCACGCCCTCGTCACTTCAGACGCCACCAACTCAACATCGCCCAAAGTCAACGCTTCACCAAATCCCCCCTTTTTAAACCAGTTTTACTATATTCTTGACCTACTATATTATGTTGCAAAATATCATGATCTGGATTATCATGCTTACCATGTCGGCAAGCGCATGCCTGACACCCCGAGACCTAGCACCTCAGGCCCCGGTTGCGCACAAGTCCGGTAGCACGCCTATGCGGCCGCGCCAGCAACCACCAGCCACGGTAATGCTCCCTCTTGGTAAAGGCGACCGCTTTCAGGGCGGGAAGATTGCTCCGATAGGGCTTAGTGGGAACAACCGAGATCTCGGTTCTACTCTCAACATCGACGAGATAGAAAGTGGGCTGAAGGGCCTTGCCAACGTTTTTAACGACAAATTCACACTCTTCACCGCGCCATACGCAACACACGAGAACAGGAAAGTCCATGGAGCGATAATTGGGGAGCCGAGAGTCTTTCTCCAGAGCGGCGTTCATGCTCGGGAGCGCGGTGGTCCCGACATTGTCCTGTACTTCATGTCGGATCTTTTAACTGCGCAGAAAGCTGGTGGCGGTCTTAAATACGGAAACCAAACTTATTCCAACGAGCAGGTCAACACTGCTTTATCTGCCGGCATTGTCTTTATTCCAATGGTTAATCCAGATGGCGTGGCATATGATCAGCAGACCAGCTCTTGCTGGCGCAAGAATCGTAATCCACACAACGGTACCATTGCTTCGTCCATCGGTGTTGACTTGAACCGCAACTTCGATGTTTTATGGGATGGCGACAGTTTATTTAGCCAGAATGCCAGCAAACAAGGCCTTGGAGCTACGGACCCAACCAAAGAAACCTTTCGCGGAACACACCCACTCTCCGAGCCGGAGACAAAAAATGTGGATTGGGTCATGAGGCAACACAAACAACTTTCATGGCTTCTTGACCTACACTCGGACGGAAATGAGATTCTCTATGCCTGGGGCGACGACGATCCACAAACGACGGATCCTAGCCAAAGCTTCATGAACAAGACATTTGACGGCAGGCGGGGTGTCTTGGGCCCAGAACCGCCTACCAGCGCTTACCGAGAATACATAGAAGCTGCCGACCTCGTCAGTCAAAAATTTGTCACTAATCGCATGGCTCTTGCCATGAACAACGCCGGCTCTCTTCAGTACATTGCCCAGCCCAGTTCGCATCTTTATCCAACATCAGGGAGCGTTACCGATTACGGCGGCAAGTGCGGAACTAATCGAATCCACGGTTTAACGATTGAGTTTGGCGCGGCAGAGGACTATAGTGAGATACAGCACAGTCCCTGCACATTCTACCCGAACAGCAGGCGCTATCACCAGTCGATACGGCAGGTAGGTGTGGCTTTCATGGAGTTGTTGCTCAGCGCCGCAGGAGAAGCAGGGGGCAAAAAAGAATTACGTTGCAGATAGGCCCCGCTCAATAAACAAGTGTTTCGGCCAGAGCAGTCATGTATTGCTTTATTGGGCGTTTAGCATGAAAGCTATGGAAGCAGCGGGATATGGAGGAGGAATTGGGTTATAAGCGTGTCCAGCCGCTAAGGATGAGTAACGCGATTTGGGCACACATTATAACGTTGCATCATGTTTCACATATCCTTGAGTTATAGCCAATTGCGCGGCAAGTACCACAGCGCCGACAGCGTGGCTCAGGTTAGTAACAGACTTGGGTTTCCAGACTCAGCGCGCCTTTTCTTTGCTTTCCCCTATGACTAAGTATCTAAAATATCGGCTAGAGTAAGAGATCATGCAATCTATATGAGTTTTTTGGTTACACGTCGGCGCCAGGAAAGTCGTCCATTTACAACCCCTGGCTCCTCAAGCTCATCTTTCAAGAATTTCATCTGTCGTAATGCTTGCGTAGTATACTCAATTAGCTGCTCTTGGCAGCTAGGGAGGTTTGTGATCATCCGAGGTCATATGAGGTAAAAGAATTTGCAATCTCAAATCAAGCTGCGAAATTATATGTCCTGCACCATCCCATTGCGGACATCACCACCGGCCCGTCACGGCCATACATGCGAGCTTTGAAGGCGCAACGGCGACGCTAAGGGCGGTAGTCGGTGAGTGCATTACGGACTCGTGCTAACTCTGATTTGAAGGGTTCCACAACTTGCGAGACTTGCGAGAGACAAAACGCATAGTTTGCAGATCAATGGTGCCAAAGACGTCACAGCACCGCTTTGAAGTTTCGGAGCGGCAATGCGTTCCGGCCAGGGTGGTCATTCACTCACTTGCATTAATCCTACCTCATAATTGCGTTGCATTAACAGATTACTTCGTATATAGCCTCTCTGTGTCAGTATACAAGAGAAGGCGGTACGCCTATAAGTTAGCATATATTTTATAGAATTTGCCGTTAAATATCGCGAGGCCGTAGGCAACAACGGTCGCGTGGGAAGAGAGCTGCAGTCTCAGCGACTAGTGATACTGGTGGCGGTTCATCACAGTTACACCGGGGGCAACATAACGGCCAACACTCATGCGGCACATCTGTATGAGATTTAAAGCAGACTGGTCTTGATAAGAATCAGTATCTTCATAATATATTCGGGATCCAAAAGCGCTGACTGATAGGTGTGGCTAGAGAGCGGCCGTTTTCTACTAGCGCCTCTGACGCAATCAGACTACAGCGCTTGCCGTGTAACGATGGTGAGCAGGTATGGTATTTTATTAGCCTGCAGTGCGGTCATCCAACGATCGAAGTGAGTGGCCCTGGGTCCGGTGCTACATTCCTTGCTGCGTCGTGTTGTCCACAGTCGGCGTCGGAGCCGTTGTCTGGGACTGGGTTAGGGGGGTGGCGATGAGTGATGGCGTACCACAGTGCGTAGGGCTAATTAGTTGTCTACAAAATGGTGCGTCCCTGCTACGCAACCAGTCTGCGTGACGAATTGCAGCGAGTGCTGACGACTTGCAAGAATGGTTGTACGTCGGCCGTTCGAGTGTAGGATCATAAAGTCGAAAGGCTGCTATGCGAGGAAGCGCTATCCCATCTGATAGGTGGGAAGCGTAAATAAGTTGATTAAATCGAATCAAGCTAGATTGAGCCCAATAATACAGAACAGGCCGTGGCTTGCCGCGTAGGTAGGCTCGCCAACTCCCCCGCCTCCGCAAACTGCCCGCGCCGATCCAGCTTAATCTCAGAACTTGGCACAGCGGCAAAGTTCCTGTGCCGGGTTTATAGGCGCCCTAGATTGGCGGATGACCCCAGGGATCGCAGAGCGATAAAAGCAGCTAGCAAAATCTATCACAGCAGTTGCGCTGAATTTCCGGCAACGTGAGTATGTGAGGCCTTCTCGCAAGTGACGTGAGTGAGAACATACGCAGAGGATTAGATCATCGCCTTTGTAAGAGCAATGCCCAGGTGGCGGGTGAACGCAATCATTCTGGCATTTTTGAATGCATTCAGCGTCTGCCCTGCTTTCGACCCCTCTTTTCTTGAATCCTCCTTCACATCCATCGTGCGTGCAGTATTTCCGTGCAACGAGCCCTTTGTTGGGAGTCGCGACTCCAGCCGGATTTGCGAGGCCGAGTGTTGCCAAAGTCGTTAAAAGGACGGTTGTAATCTTCATTGTAGATGGATGGCGTAGTGTAAATATAACAGTGTAAGCTGGTAGGGAACGGCACAGTGCACAGTGGCGCACGCGAATGATCAGAAGAGTTTCCAGCTCCCCATCAATAGCTGCCCCTCAAGCTATATATCAGCTTCCGACTGCGGGACATTGCTTTTTTGATCGTCTCTTCCTGTCCAAGTCAGGTCCAAGACAGAGACCTGAAATGAGCCACTCGCATCTGCCGTGATGTGTACTCTTTTCCCGCCATACCATGTGAAGGCTTTACGTGGTGCGAATCTTTGACGTTAGTGTCGTTGAAAGAGCCACGTAAAAGTATTTGAAAAAATATACAGTCACGAGTTTTTATCAACAATCAAATCTAATCATGACTGCGGCTGCGCGTAGACGCAAGATACAAGATGACGGAGCAACGTTGGTCTGGTCTGCCTGCCGGGAGGCCACACGCTTCTTTGTTGAGCTCTCCGGCCAACTGCCTGCGCAGGCTGCGCTTCCTCTGCGCATCGTCTTCCCGTACCTAATTTCTGTGACTCGCTCACGTTTGCATCTACTTAGCCACCCTTGAACGATACCCGTAGATTCGTCCAGAATGTCGGACACACCCCTCAGGGATCGGTACTTCGGCATGACGCCGCCAGCCTTTTCCAAGGCGCTGTGCGAAAAAGCGTAGGAGCACAACGACTACCTCACACGTGCCGAGCGATGGTTGTTTCTCTGCCAGGGTACAGAGAACGGGCAGATCCTCGCCGACGCCGCTGCGCGCTCCGACGAGCAGATCAACTACGCCCTTGGCCGTCCCCCGCCCTTCGTGTTGCTGGAGAACATCCAGATGACCGTCGGCGACAAGTACACCAGCGTCGCGGATGTGGTCCGCGACTTCTGGAATCCAGACCGCACGGCAGACCTCATATACTTAATGGCACAAGTGTATGCACACCCTCGTCATCATTATCCGTCCCGATCATTATACTCGTCCCTTGCCAATCCGCATCAATCTGTAGCCTGCTTCCTTTACCACAGCGGGGTCCCCCAGTCATCCCTCGCCGCTGCAGCCCTGGCGTCCTTCGCCTGGTCCATCTTCTTCTCCATGAAAATCTCCACCTGCACCTGCACCCGCAAGCCGCCGAGCGCCACAAAGT
>JANAKD010000161.1:0-32244 GCA_027627215.1 Lecanicillium saksenae | reverse complement strand
CCCCCCCCCAAAGCCTCCCCGCAGGCACCCCCTGTAAATACAGCGGTGGCACGCTAACAGCAACCCACTAGCTTGTTTTCTAGCGCCTTTTTAGGCTGGTGTGACAGCCCGGCTAGGCTTTCTTTGGGAAGCTCAACGGCTGTCTGGTTCGGGCGCTGTTCGCGGCCGCTCGTTGGGCTGAGACAATGATCCTTACCTTGCTGCTATTATTATTATTACGCGTGTTTCCATTTTCAGGATTTCCGGTCCTGGTTTTTTTTTAGACGCATTTTTATTTTATTTTATTTTGGCCCCCCTCTGCACTTATTTTTCCTCTTCTGCCCTCCAAGATGCTCCGCCGCCTGGGTACACTAACCTTTCACACGAAAGGCGTGTCCGTAACGGCCTATATTAACCACCACAGGAGTGTTGCAAAGGAGCCCATCACGCAATTGTTTGCCTTGGTGTTCTGTGGTTTTCGTCCGGCCCTTGACCCTGTGGAATTTTAGATCTGCTTGGCTGAGCATGATAAATCTCCGACTCCTGACTGACCTGTCATCACATCCTCGGGCCCTACCTTCCGCTACCGCCTGCTCTGGTTACATTGATCTCCGTGCTTTGACTTCGGCCCCCATCCAATTCTCAAGGTTGTAAATCAAATTAATTAAGGACAGTGTCGCAAATCACGCAGGCACTTCACCGTACTCGGCAACCATCCTCCTCGTACCTCAATATACAAACACATCTGATCGTCCAATATACTACGAACACACACACTCAGAATGAAAGGGCCTGTTAGGCTGCCTCCATCAACTCCACCGCCTGCCTATCATTTAATATAGCAGAAAGGTCTACCCATACCCTGACAAGCCTCTTCCCTACCAAATGTGCTATAGCCACCTGTCAATATGAACCATCTTCCACGTGCGCTGAAGAAGGCGGGTTATGGGAACCTTGCTTGAGAATTCCGGCATAATTACCTGCGAGATGAAATTCCGGTGACAATCGTCCATTTTTCTTGGCACTTGTCACTGTCATGAACCAGCTTCTCCGACATGACCGCGCGTAAAGCAAAGAACGTTGTGCGGTTCCCATCAGGGCACTGATGGAACCTGCCTAGTTCCTTCATCTACCACAGACCAGCATGTTGTAAATTTTAAAGTTCCTATATTAAAGCTATAGTTGCTTTGACTTTAGTCAATTCTCTTGAGTCAATCCCTTCAATCTCTTGAACCAACCAGGGACATGACACGCCAGTCATCCATGCACAGCGCAGCTGCTGTGTCTTGTCCAGCCTCAGCCGTCATGCGCGCGCGGTAACCTTTCCCAGCTTGGGTAAATCGATCCAAATTCTAAACAGCCTTGTTTTTTTTTCTATTGATCAGTGTCTGGGGGAAATAGGCTGCAATTTATCTGCATCCTACGCATTCGTACTCCGCCTGGCAGAGGCGCGGACTTCTACCCCTCCTCTAATATCTTCTGCATTGCTGACAGCCACTCAATATCAGCTCCCCTCGGATCAAAAAATGTGAGCTCCATATTGCCATGAATTACGATTGATGCCAGGGCTGGGAGGTATGCTGGGCCTTGTCAGCCATTCCCTCAAGCCTTCTGCAACCTAGTCCAGGGGCGATCCTGCAGCCAACTCGTGGAAATAAATTAGCCCAGACTGTCATGATTGCTCCCTGAGCACATATTAAGGGGCCTATCAAAACTCGAGATGCTCAGCGGAAAGTTGCAGCTGCATCTGCTATCGGTATGGGCCTGACTGACCCCAAATGCAGTGGCGCTTCGAATTGTCCATTCCACCGTCTTTATTCGGGAGGCTATTCCCTGATTGAACTTCCAGTCTGGAAGTGGATACACAAAATACTTTGAAAAGTTATGTCAATAAGGCTATCTAAAAGCCTTCTCTTCGTTGTGGCCAGTACCTGCCATATTCGAACACAGTCTGAGGCGGGCAGCCGACCGGATGTCCCTCAGCGGTATGAGGGGGTCCGGCTCCTCATAGAATGAATTATTGGGCATTATTTCCTGGGTAATATTGCCGTCTAATTTGGCAGCTCCGGTCTTCTGAATAGCCAGTAACAAGACGCGTTGTAGAGGGATAAGCGATCCCGCTCTCAGGGAACCAGGAAACAAGCTCTTCGGCGAGACTCGCGCCGAATACCGAACGCACACTATATTCCGGGAGAAACAATAATTACTATGAAGTAATACAATCACGTCGTATGAGCTTCGAGTGTCTCTACGCAATTAAATGGCTGCGATATCTGCTGCCATTCTACTCGGTCGGACCATTGCAAAGATACAGGCAGCCTCACCCGGAGCATCAACTGTGCTTCAGTAAGCCGCACAAAATAGTTGCGACGTTACTTTTGGCCTTGCATTGTGACAAATGAACTGCAGCCCCTGGACCAACCACAACCACAGCTATTCTGTACAGCCTCCCATCTTGCTTGCGACGGCAAAGCACACATAGGCTATGAAAATGTATACCATGCATTCAGTTCCAGGCTGGATGGTCCACAGATCATCTTCTTCGTGACAGCATTATTCGCAACAAAGTTATTATGCAGGGAGCCAGGCCGGCAGCGATGCTCTCTCTCCCTCTCCACACGCCACCTTGTTCAAAAGTTCTGAGGGGATTGCAGACCAGGATGCGGCATTGGGACTTGATATTCGCACACCTGCGACCTGCTTTTGCCACGAAGTACGGTTTTGCTACCCGCTTCCGGGATGCTTCGCGCCTTCGCCTACTATTGGCCAAGTGTCATGTGAATCACGCAGGAGGGGGGGTTTAGCATCCCAAACCGGTAGAGCTCAGCCCACCATTGACAAGGCTTCCAAGGCGGTCGAGAACAATTGAATGGTGCGAATACGGTTAGTTTGCTCTGGGCAATGAGACTGTTCCAGGGCTTTCTCTTTCTCCATGTCTGCGGATCTGTCAAATTAGAACAAACCTCGTCCGATGTGAAGCATCGTTCACTGCTGCGACAGGCGGGGCGCTCGTCGAGCATTGAATTACTGTACCTGGCCCCTGCTCGCCGATTCGGAGCTGTAAATTGTAAAAAGTCCACTGCGGATGTGCGAGGCAGGACAAGTGTAATAATATCCCACTTATAGCCATGTTCCGTTTTCCAGCCTGCGAGTGAAGCCAAGACTGCCGACGTCAAGCCCCGGGGCGCGACAGCGGGATTCTTGCGGGCTACTGGCCGCAAATTAGCGGATAATGTCTACAATACGGTGCATACAGTCATCTTGTGGCTATATTATGCGTACAGTTATGCGCGAGGGGCGGAGGGGTGTGCCTTTCTGCTCTTATGCATCCTAGTTCAGCGCAGGCATCAACGCCATGAAAATATACATGTCTGCCAATTATGCCGGCTGTAAATGTGGCCCTCTACAATGGCCTCTGTCAACCATGGCAACCCAATTGCTCTGCAAATGATCCTGTCACGCAGGAGACACGTCTGTAGGTACCAGTGATTTGTGTTTGTTGTGGGGGCTGCAGCTGTGCATTGATAGTACAGCAGCATCCAGGTACCGAATTCAGGAAAATGTGAAACCAGCTTGTTTATCTAATCTTGGTGTATTCCATTCATGGAATTCTCCGAGGTCAAAGAGGCGCCAGTATTTGAGTGCAAAGCGAGAGTCCCAGTGTTGCATCGTTCGCTGGGCGTTTCAAGATGCGCCAGAACTGGGGGCTCGAGCAGCGGGAAGAACTAGGCAGTGGGCTCGACCTGCTTGGATACTCGTGGAATTTTCTTTTTGGATATTTGATTTCCAGTTTCATCGGGAATAATGCACATCAATCTGAAACGCGTCCCGGAAAATTCACAGTACGGAATCACATTGTGCTGCCCGCTCTAGGCCACGCAGTGTGTGGAACAGGCGAGAGTTCTGTGACGCTACCCTGAAGGCGAAAACGGCATCGCGTGAACGACTCAAGAGAGCTGAAACAGCGATTTCAGAAATTCTCAAGCTTGGTTATTTGAAATATTGTGCCGTGATGCATGTAGGACGACGATGTAGGATATGCGAGTCGATGTCTGGGGGAAGCATCGAACAACGTGCCATTATTCTGTCCTGTGACGGACCACAATGCCGACGTTGTTCTTGACTAAGAGTAGCAGATTTGGTAGCTGAGTAATTGTGTGGCTAGTGAGGAGGCTGGTGGCGCTACGTACCTCGAGAGTGGCGCAAATGTTGCGTCTTGGCTGCCTCTTTGGGAATAGCGCCCTGACCATGGAGCGGCTCAGCTGTGGCGAATTGATCAAGCGCAATCGGAGATTCTGTGTATCGACTCTGAGGACAAAGCGTGCGAAAAATATCCAACCCTGTGACGCATCTCCCGCCTAGCCGCGCACTCGGATGGATCTACTGTCATCACGTTTGCTGCAACCTCGTCGGCGCGCCGCTGACGCCCAACAACCATGAGCCAGTCTGAGACTCCCTCCAAGCCCTGCCACAACTGCAGACGGCAGCGGCTGCGATGTGACCGTTCGTACCCACACTGCAACAAGTGTACGAATGCAGGCAAGGAATGTCTTGGATATGGTAAACTTTTCCGATGGACAGGTGCCGTGGCTAGTCGAGGCAAGCTTGCCGGCCGCACTTCGAGTGCTCCTGTTCCTCCCACTGGTTTAGGCGGTGGTGAGGCCGCTCTTTCAAAGGTAGCACCATCGTCGTCTAGCGACTCGCACAAGCACGACAAATCATGGCCTTCCACTCCGGAGTCCATCGACTGTCCGCAGACGCCGCCGGTTGGCGGTGATCACTCCCCAGACAACATGCAGCTTGTCACCTCAAGGGCGACTTCAGTAGAGGCAGAACTGAAAACACCCTACATCCTGATTGATCCTTTATACCAAGACCTCGGAGAATCTCATCGTTACTATTTATCTTACTGTATGTTCTCACTCGTTATCTGTCTTGGCTCTTTACTGATGATAAGAGCAGTCTCAAATCGTCTTTGCAAAGATTTGGTCTCGCAAGATGTGCCCTCGGAAAATCCGTTTCGCAGCTTATTACCTCTCACTAAGGCACATCCCTTGTTACAATATATCATTGTTGCAGCTTCTGCCGCTCACATGTCAAATCTCGTAAAGGCGCCGCTGCCTTCAATACAAGAGGATCGCATGATAGCCTTCAATAGAGAATACGCATCCCGCAAAGCTCTACAGGACGCGCTAGTGGCCAAGCACAAGGCGCTGCGTCTCATGCATACTGCAGTACAGGACCTTGATGCGACAGGAGGTGATGTTGCCCTCGCGGCAGCTCTATTCTTCGTCAACGTTGAGCTAATCGAGTCCGGAAAGCATGGGTGGAGAGCACATTTGGAGGGAGCGGGTAGGATCATGTCTCTGCTACAGCCCTCATCAGCATCTGATAATGCCCTGAGAGACTACATGCTGTCTGATTGCTTTATGTGAGTGCACAAACGCCCCTCCTACAGACACAACACCGCTCATGAATAATAGCTATTTCATTCTGGGCTCAGCTTTCATGCCCATCAAGTTTCAGATAGCATCTTACTTCGAAGCCTCGCAAATGTCAGCAATTCTAGATCGGGCCGCTGCGAACAGTTACATGTGCTGTCCGCCTACGATTCTGCAAATTCTACATGGAGCCTCCCAACTATCGAACATGCAGGATGATACCGCGTCGCCGGCCGAAATCGAAGCCCTTGGGTTAACTTTGATGCAGCAAGCCCACAGTTTCGACGTGGCTGGCTGGGCCAACGATGCTCGAACGGTATCCTATCTTCGAGGCATTCCGATTGCGAGTCGTATCCACGCTGGGTCCGCTCACCGTCTCGCCGCCTGTCTGTATATTCTGCAGGTGGTGCCGGCAGTCGGTGCCGCCGTTGGGGCCGAATTTACGAAGGCATTGAGCCGAGATATATTCGAGCACCTCGCCAGCATCCCCGACGATGACCCCAACTTCAAGGCTACGACATGGCCAACCTTCATCGTCGGTGCGGAAGCAGAAGACGAAGAACAGCGCAAGTGGATCTTGGACAGACTGCAGCGTCTAGTTGTGAACTGTCCATGGGGCTTTCTCTATACAGCAATGGAGACGTTGCAAGTCATCTGGGGGCTGGACAAAGAGAAGGGTTCCCGGAGTTGGATTCAAACTCTTAAAGATCCAGATATGAACTTCTTGCTTGTGTGAGGTACAAGGCAGCTTACTAGTTTGAGTGAGTCACAGGTACCCCGCACAGCAGCTACACCAGCCCAACTTGTGCAGTTGGTGTTGCAACCATCGCCTCTCGGAACTTCGAACGAGAAACAACTACGGCAAAAATGCGGCCTGCTAGCTATGTGCTTCCATGCGCCGCCTCCACTCGTGTCGCTGACCGCTTCAGCGTGCTTGACGACACTTACGAGGACAGCCATGGATCAGTTCCCTTTTGGCCCCTTCTGCAGACACTTCTAAGTCGAGACATCAGAACCTGGGCCGATTTATTAGATTTGCTGGAAACTATCGCAGTAACAGCACACGGAAATTCTGGCGTCGCCGGCGACTACGGATCTTTGCGACTGGCCGTCGAGGACGAACCCTCATTCTTCACAGATGTTTGGCCTTCGATCTCGCGATTTGCCAGAGCTCTACCTGGATATTTCCCATCTGGAAATATCCAGAGATTATTGCCTGGCCAAGCCAAGTGCTTATCGAAAAGCCAATGTGCGTCGCTGCTAGCTCATCAATTCCTATGCTCATTACAGCCGCCCCGAGATGAGTTTTATGACTTCAGTGTCTGGTATGACTCAAACCAACGGCATCCCGTGGCAGTTTCAGCATATCTAAAATCTCTATTTCTCTACTTTCGCGTTCGCGGAGCACAGCAAGCCGATGACAGACACATTGCGAAAGTTGAATACAAGCTTTGGTCGGCAGGCACGACTGCCAGCCTGGAAGCAAATGTTGAATCATCTGAAGATCGTTGGAAAGCTACAAAACTCTCTAAGCTTGAAATTATAGCATTACAAGCGCATAGCACCAAATTCCATGAGCTCGATCAACTCGGCAAGGACTCCGCCGTTGTGGTTTCGGCGAACAAGGATATTGGATTTGGCCAATCTGCTACCCAAGAGGAGCTTCACCTTGGTGCTGCTCCTGAGACCTGTATTGCAGTCCTCTTTACTCCACGCCTAGGAGATGATGAAGTGCTGTCTATCAACAGAGCGCAGCCCATGATTCGCTTTGAAGGCCAACGCCGAAACATCTCTTGGACAGCGCACGATCCACCTGTAGATGGCGGCCGACTACTACTCATGGATGCACTGGAAATCGACGTTGCAGCGGGCGAACTGGACAGTGAGGACCTTCTCCCTGATCTGCAGGAAAATAACATGACACGCGAAATCACCAAAGCGTACACCGCTTTCACATCATGGCCTCAGAATGTGGACTCGGAGATCTTTACTGGACAATGGGGATGTGGTGCCTTCAATGGCGACCCGACTGTCAAGATGATGTTACTTTGGATCGCTGCGTCTCTCGCGGGAAGGACATTGACTGTCGTACTTGATGAGGGCGAAGCTGAATTCGGATTGTCATTTCGCAAACTGACGGAACCAATGACCTCATACAGTGTGTCTGATGTCATGTCAATCTTGCGACAGGTACCGAAACATACAAAAAGGCTTGGTGTCTCGAGTTGGATTCGCGATGCCGGCATTCCTACGCAAATCGAAGGAGCTTGACAGCTTGATAGCGCGTTTTTCATAGACCGTAAATAGCTATGCTATTCAACATGTCATTCTTGATCGCTTCTATTCGCATAAAAGAAATGTCGCCCCCACCTGAGGTCAAAAGAGACATACCGGCTGTTATCCTCAGAAGTCGTAGGTGGGGTCAATACTGTATGTAAGAGGGATGTATTGGTGGGTATGGGCATGTTGGGGACTGAATCACCGCTAGTGCAGCTGTGATCATGCTGACGGTTGCCTTTCCGCGATGCAGACGAATGTATGATAGAGTTCGGTCATAGTGACACGCGATTTCTACACATTGCAGCCGTGCTCTACTTCAGCAATCGTGCTACAGCCTTAAATCCAGACAATATTATAAAAATATTTATTCTCTAATTTCTCTTGCCTAGTACTTGACCTCCGGCAAAACTGCTAAATCTGTATTTCAGTAGATTAAATTGCCCCCACGTGTTGACGCCCCATCACGAATCGCATTGTTTCGCGGCGTAATTTATTTCTGAAATATGATTAGCTTCTCTGCTCAAGTTGATTCAATTAGTCTTGTGACAGTCTATTCGGAATTTATTCACGCCGCAATCCTTGCAGGTGCATGCGCTGCCACAGTTGCAGGTATTTGGACCAGCGCAGTTACATGTGTTACCACAGGAGCAGGGCATGATGGAGGCGTTGCGTAGCGATCTGAGCTGCGATCTTGTTCTTTAGTAAAATAGATTTTTGGGGTAATTCTTGAATTACAGAGTCACAAATTAATAAAAAACCCTGATGGCTGTCTTGCTTTATATGCGCCTTCTGAGGGGCTGAGCGAATGGTGACGTACTGTTCGCGTCGCTGACTTTGTGGCAATACCCATACCAACTGAAGACCTCTCTCTGGCATAGCTCCAATTGTGAATAGATGGTCGAGGATTAGGCTGACTGTCGACAATGCTGCTGCAATTTATTATTGCAAGTATAACGCTCGTTCATTAAACTCCGTTATCTATTGTTGTTCTAAAACAAAATCATCCTAAGCTGCCACCATCTATGATCTATGCAACGCTAATACCAGGAGCGTTCTGGGACTTGGGCGTTGTGCGCCGGAAGTAGATGCGCTTCATCCACTTCCAAGATTCGGTGCCTGTCATCCAGATGCCCACGGAAATGAAAACGACTGCCCATTCCCACGTAATACCTGTATGAAGAAATACAACGTGATTTAATCCAGGAATGTAAATCGTGGGAAAAACGATAGCAAAAACAATTGTGACGGAAAAGAAGAGAAACTTGTTCCCCCAGAGGTGCTTTGCCCAAGCACTGAAGCCGTTGGGCATGTAAAATAGGGAGCGGCGGAAGTCGATCAATTCCCAGGAGAAGAGCAGAAAAATCCAAGTCATCGTCGCGTAGGCGGTTGCGCGTGCTCGGAAAACTTCATCGCAGGCAGAAGAGTAGCGATTGTTGCAATCGACACCGAGATTACCATTGTCAAATCCAAAAATGACAACAGTAAAGGAGCCAAGCACGCAGCCTGCCATCAAGATGCCGTATACAACCATGTCGCACATGAATTCGGGGGTGAAAACACCATATTTGAGCTTTTGCTGGTTAGCCTAACGATCTTGGTATTTCTGAAGTTAACTTACATTATGTGGTGGGCGGTTCAAAATGTCTTGCACAGCTTTCTCAAAGCCAAGACCAGTTTCAGAGAATGCACCAGTTCCGAGGAGCATCCAAAGAATCTCGACCGGGGATAGCAAGAAAACCGAAACATCGTTACGGTCTTTGAATGCAAGACCGGTTAGAAGCGCAATGACGAACCCAATGTTGGCAGCCAGCACGTGAAGGATAAACTTCTGGATATTGTCAAAGATCCGGCGACCTTCTTCAATTGCATTCAGGATCGAGGCAAAATTGTCGTCTGTAAGGACAATATCCGAGGACTCTTTAGCGACATCAGATCCGGTTCCCATTGCGATGCCGATATCAGCACGCTTCAAGCTGGGGCTGTCATTGACGCCGTCGCCCGTCATTGCAACATATTTGTCACGGCGATGCAGTGCCTCAATCATGCGCACCTTCGTGCTGGGTGCGCATCGGGCGACTACCAGAGGCAGCTGAGGAAGCTGGTCAATTTGTTCGTCTGTCAGCGCATCAAAATTCTGAGCCGTAGTCATCAAGGACGCTGAAACATCAGCGGCCAGCATACGAAGCTCTTCGTCTTGGGGCAGAATGCCAACATCCTGCGCGATCGCTCGAGCTGTTTGCGGGTGGTCGCCGGTCAGCATGTGCACGACAATGCCTGCCTGGTGAAAAGCGCGGACGCTGGGGGCCGACTCCGGGCGAGGCGGGTCATAAATTCCAACAAGACCGCGGAAGATGAGACCCTGTTCGAATTTCTTGCGAGATGGCGAGGTTCCATTGTTGAAATCGGATTCATCCACGCTTGTCTCGTTGACCTTGTGAGCCAAAGCGAGGACACGGAGGCCCTGGCTAGCGAGAGCCTCCATGTTGGCTAAGATCCCGTCTTTTATTTCCTCCGTCAGGCCTTGGATATCCTCATTATTGGCAATTTTAGTGCAAATGTCGAGGACACGTTCGACGGCACCTTTTGTGAAGACATGTGTTTGCTTAGACTCCGTATCGCGAAACAAAACGGACATCTTTTTGACATCCGAGTCAAACGGGAATTCGGCAACGTGGCTCCACTTCGCAGCGGAACCTTCAGAGAGTAGAATTCGATTCCATCCAAATCGTGACGCAAATACCTCAATAGCAATCTCGGTCGGAGCGCCTTGAGCCTTCCATTCCTCAGATCCCCTTTCATTGGTGCCACTGCCTTGTTCGAGAGTGGCGAGGTTGGCTAGCGACGCAATATTCAAGTACCATTGGAGGGAAGATGCTTGAGAAACATGTTCTGTTGGGACAATTGCTTGCATAGATGCACGCTTTTCTTCCGCCGGGTTCATATTCTTAGGCTCTGTCGCTGTAAAGGATACCTTGCCGACCGTTGGGTTATAGACATCGTTGGTGGTTTCCACTGAGTAGGTACCGGAGCCTGGTAGCCAGGCTTTGCGGACTACCATACGCCCTTGAGTGATGGTGCCGGTTTTGTCAGAGCAAACATCTACAAAGAGTTAGCATACGATCATTGACAAGAGAAGGCTGGAACGTACTGGTTACTCCGCCGAGGGCCTCAAGACTCTGCAAATTTCGTACAATAACGTGGCGCTGGAGCATCTTTTTCGTTCCAGCCGCCATCGTGACAGTAAGTACCAACAAAAGAGACACTGGGATGGTACCAATGGCGGTGGTAACAGCGTAGAGGATGACATCCGTTTCGGTGTGGAACTTGTTGGCGCCAAGAACAATAATGGCACAGACGATTGCAAACGCAAGCAGCCAGAGAAATAGTTGAGCAAGTTTCTTTTGAAGTGGGGTGCCAACTGTCAGGCCAAAAAACTCCCCCAATCCTCCAATGGTGGACTTCCATGCTCTCTTGAAGAAGGAGTCTCTGGTCTCCTGGTTTTGCAGTGTGTCTTTTCCGTCGCTGTGGAGGGCTCTCGCGATGAGACCAATCTCTGTGAACATGCCAGTTGCAAACACCACGCCACGACCACGACCCTTCGTGATTGTTGTAGAGCTGAAAACGACGTTGAGGCGGTCACCAGGGCCAGTATCCTCGTCAAAAATGAGTGCCGGACTCTTGGAGACGGGTGCTGATTCACCGGTCAGGAGCGCTTCATCAGCCTCGAGATTAACCGCTTCGAAGAGTCTGATATCAGCTGGAACGGAATCGCCAGTGTTGAGGTCAACGATGTCACCTGGAACGACATCCGCCGTCCGAATGTTGATTGTCGTGCCGTCGCGGAAGACATTGCAAGTTGGGTTACCGAGTGTTCGCAAGGAGTCGATGGTACGTTCGGCTTCTAGTGTCTGGAAGTAACCGATAAAGATGTTGAGGATAATAATACCACCCAGGATACCGCCTTCAATCCAGGCTCGGATACCAAAACTGGCGGCGAGAGCAAGCAGAAGCACCTACAAGAACATGTCAGTCGAGGAATCGCCACTGCGTGAATCGCTAGGAAACTCGTACCAATGTCATTGCATTGAAGATTTGTTCAATAAAAATTTTAATGGGCTGCACGCCTTTCTTTTGCTCCAGCTCATTGCGTCCCGCACTGCCAAGGCGTTGGGCAGCCTCGTCAGATGATAGACCTGACGACGGCTCGGCGCGAAGCTCTTTGAGAGCTTCCTCGCTGCTCATGCTGTGTGCCGGACGAGACATTGGAGTGTTGGACTGACCAGAGAGGTGCACCGCAGTGGGCGGTGCCCCCGGTGCTGTTGAGCTGTTGCTGGACATTTTATAACGGATCGGTAATGGTTACAAGGTGGCGAGACGACTCCATCTGCAGATGGCAGGGGCTGCAAGCGTGCGTGTGTGCAAGTAGGGAGGCAAAAGAAGTATGAATTCACGACAAATTTTTGGACACAGAGACGAATATTAATAGTATTTATTCCCAAAATTCCAAAGAACAACAGCTAGGAGCTACCGGGGGCCGCGGGGCCAATTTTTCATCTCTGAAGACAATGCCAAGCATGAGGTTTAGATGCCAAATTAGGAAATAACTGGCTCTCTTGACTGGTGGGTCCAAGATTTGACCTTCTTTGCCCATTTGCAGTATCGTTCTTCCTGCAAATCTGTATCTCCGCAGGGCTACCTGCATCTATCTGGTGGGGCTATAATTTTTGTTTCCGACGACAACTTTCCGGGGAGCCAGGGACGACAATTCATCGCATTGCTTGCCTCGCTAACTTATTTCCGGGGTGGTAGACCGTCGCGCTGGTGACATCACCGTTGCAAATGACAACGTGGCCCGCCCGCCCACATGCTCGAAAATTGAAATGCAAGGCCATGCGAGACAGTCTAGACGCACGCTCTGCTATGAGATATGACAACTCATCTCTGGCCTTGCTAACTATATGCAATTGATCGTTGCAAGGTATAGCTGCTTCGCGATCATAGTGGCGCTGCAACGGGAGCTTGAGCATCCCCATATGGTCTCCCGGGTTTGTGTCGTACGCTAAACCAGCTTAGGAAGCCAAGTAGCATGAGGATCCAGCCTTTCAGCCAGGCCCAGGCCTGTGTCAGAACCTCTTTGACCTTTCCATTCTCGCGCTGCTGCTCGGGTCTCTTCTTCCCGCCACACCGTCGATATCTTTCTCTGCCTAAATATGGTGACTCATTTGGTGACTTGCCTACCTTTTGCTGGTAGAAAGAGCTTGGGTGCAAGATGGTAGATTCATACAGTCGCCGAACCCGCATCGGCAAGCGCGGCCATCTTGCCGAGTAGATGAGGTTTATGTACGCCGACGATAACTCGGTTCCATAATCCTCCCACGATCGCGTCTGGACCATGTCGCCCCGCTGCAATATAGAGATTTCCGTTCTGCAGAATTTGCACTGGGTGTGGAGATGGCGAGGTTGCACTGACAGACGACAATCTCTGCTGTTCATGAACTGGCGGACAGAGGTGCCTTGGTCAAAGTTGACATGCCGTTCGCAACAAGCTCTACTCAGTCCATAAGTAACTCTGTTAGAATAACTTCCGCCATGCTTGTATAAATGCTCTCTGTAGACCAAGAAACGGCCCGCAACAATACGCGGGATGATTTTAAAAATAACGTTCGAGTCCGGGATGTCTGATTTGTTGGACCGTGGCTGCATGATCACCCATCGATGAATCCTCGGGAAGGCGTCAACCTTATCTGCCAATCTAGCATACTTTAGTGCAAGTTGCACATGGGCTTGTTGGTAGACCACCAATGTCTGCAAATCGGTTCTGCCAAAGCCGGATCTCGGGCAGCATCTCTGAATGCCGTTCAAGGCGGAGGGGGATAAATCTCTCGAGTTTCGATGAAAGGATAGGCAATATCCACAAACCCAAACGTCTAGCCGATCTCGGGACATGCAGTGAAGAAAATTCTCCGCTGTACTGTACCGGCCACTCCAAAGCGGATGCAGCGCCCTCAATCCATAATTGTCGTCAAGTATATTCCGAAAGGCAGCACAAGTCTGACGAAGCACAAATTTGCTGTGCAGTGGCAGAAACTCAGCGATTTGTAGAATTATTTCCTCGGGATTACTTAGCAGCGAACAGTCGCTGTTTGGCTTTTTTTTTCTCGCGCTTCCTGCGAAGGATTGGCAAGAGATAGGACATGTTGCGCGATGTACCTGATTGAGGGCAGAAATCGAAGTGATGTTGACGAAACGATAGAAGATATTAAATTACAATGAAAGCGACTGGTTTATTGTTTTTCCGTGGAAAAATTTCGTATCTCCTTTTCCCACAAGAGCAAGGTTTTCGGGCGCCGCCAGCAGCCAGCCACCAATGCCACCGCGCGTAAAGCTGCTGCGCTGCATCGAATCATATGAACCTCCCGCTAGTTTTCTCCATTTATATTGATGGCTATTGTTTTCCTAGTTTCTTAAGTATACAAGTATTTATCAGTCAAACTGCTGAAGCATTAACAATGTCTCGCGCCGCTCTAAAAGCGATAGATAGGTATCTAATACTTGGGTTAGCATCGCTTCATACAAGGCTTGTGAGACAGCGAAAAAATAGCGGATACCCATTCATAATTACTTACCAGCTACAGACCATCTTTGAGAAAACAATTTCAAGGATTTCTTCAGCGTCGCAACGTAGTGAGCCGCATCGCTGGTCGGCTCCTCGACAGCTTGCTTGAGGTAGACAGATGCGGCTTTGTAGTTGACATGCAGAACAAATGGCGAAATAATATCTTTGATCGCATCATATGCATACGTGATTCTCTCTGCCATCTTCAATGTTGCCTCAAGAACAGATGAACTCTCGGGAGAGAGATCAGGATGTCCTCGCTGGCATTCGTTTTGAAATGACGAAGGATGATCCAAAAGTAAAATTGCACTAAAAAGGGTTTAGCAAACTTTGAAAATGCAGTTCAGTGGCCGGGCCCTCGCTCATACCTGAAGCAGGTCGACATTTGCGTGCACAGCTCAAGTTTGCGCATGTGAGCCTCGATACGGGATACATGAACCAACGCAAATATTGTGCGACGTAGCTGTGCTGTATCGTCCGAACCCTCTGCCACATCTTTAATTACCAAACTCAGCAAATGAGCAGCTTGCGCAAGTCGAGCAAACCGTCCCATTTCTAGTGTATTGGCGGAACCTAGGGTGCATGCATCTGCCGGTCCAGCGATCTACACCTCACGAGTCAAAATCGAATATTTGAGGGGTGGTCAAGATTCAGAAGCTTATTCATACCCCGTTGTCCCAGTTTTTATCGTCGACAGGAATATAGTTGGAGGTGTCTGGATCCGGCGTCACGAGCTGGCGTTTGGGGTTCGACAAGTTCATGGACCTGCCTTGCGGTTAGCATGTAATAGCGCAGGACTATGGGAAAACAAATACGTACCTATCCATGGCAAGGATAGCCCACCAGACTCGGCGACATTCTTCCAAGTCGAACGCTTCGATTTTGCGATCTGGATGTGCACCGACCGAGCTGTCAATACCTAGTGCATGTGCATAGCGTGCACAGGACGAGATCGAGAGAAAAGCAGCCGGGTATATGCCATGCCCCAGTTCGTAGCACGCAATGAAAATGCTGGCTTGGAGAAATAAGAGCGAAAAAATGCCCGAGCCTTCAACAGAGTGCTGGAATTGCTTCGTGAGTTTGTATAGTTCTGTGAGTGGCGTCTTGGTCACGTCGTCGCCACACAACTTCATCGCCAGCAGTAGCAGCTGTAGCTCGGCCCGATTATACGTAAGCCGCCGGAGTAATAGCTTGTAGAATTGAATCTTGGACACGATAGGCATCCAGACGTGCGTGGTGGAAAAATGCCTTTGGGTGATTCTCCGGATGTCCGCGGTGCTCCCGACGCAGGCGCTAATCTCGTCCGTGACCAGCGAGTCGATTTGTAATTTCGGCAGCTCCAGTTGTGCATGATGGAATACCTCGGGATCGAGGAAATGCTCTGCGACAAGGTGTAAATGCTGTGTCTGCGGCGCCACCGGCGAGTCGGCCGCGTCCCTGCTATTGCTGCTAGCTTGCGACGGGCTTGGTGTGTTGAGCGGCAGCTGTTGGGGTGAGTACAGGGCTGAAACGTCCGCATGCTTTGCGCGGACTTCTCTGCGTTTTCTCCGCTGCGGAAATACGCAAGAGATGTTTTTCCTACGAGAAAGTCAGTGGCTAGAGCTGTTTTGGCGCAAATAGGCACGGCTCCAATAATTGTGCGCCAGAATCTATGAAACCTACTGTAAGCATAGCGTACACTCAGGAGTGATGCGGTCGCACTTTCGTTTCGCGTCACGACACTGCAAACAAGAGTAGCGCGAGCCGGCACGCGCAGCAGAATTATCGATGGCCATTGTGGTTGACGATGAAAGGTGAAGACGGTGCGTTGATGCAGAGGCGGGAATATGCGCCTTAATGGTGATGGCTACGGGCCCATGCCGAGGCTTCTGCGGGTCCATGCGGACTTATGCGGGTTTATACGAAGCATTGCGGCTATTTGAAAGGCTGTTATCTCCAGGACAGCTCGCACGTAATTGATTTGGCATCATTCTAATTTCTAATAATCTTCTAACAAGTTCTGCAAAGAGCAGATAATTCACTTAGTTCCCTCCTGGTATTGTTCTTGAGATCTATAAAATTACACATTGCATTCCGACATCAGTGAAGCAAAGTACAGGTCTTCACCTCAACAACCGCTGCGCCTCACTCACTCGCCACAATCTGCATCCACTGTCCACATCGCTCCAAGATCACCATGACCAAGGAAACGCTTCTGGTAGGCAGGCTTGCATACTTGCAAAGGAAATCTCTAGATGAGATTGGGAGACAGGCGTTCGCTGACTAGAACCACGAATTTTAGATTACCGGTGCCACTGGCATGATCGGTTTCCGGACTTTGATCTTCCTGCTGGAACAAGGCCACTTCAACATCCGTGTGGCTGTGCGTTCAGAGTCAAGCTATGAGAAGCTTCTGACATACAAGCCTATCATCCCATATGTCTCGCAGCTCGAGAGTGTAATCGTGCCCGATATTACTCTGCCAGGTGCCTATGATGAGGCTGTCAAAGGAGCAACCCACATTGTCCACGTCGCGTCCCCAATTCCTAGCCGGAACACCAAAGATTATGAGACCGATCTAATTCAACCTGCCATTCAGGGTACTGTGGGCATTCTACAGTCTGCCCACAAAGCGGGCGGCGTCAAAAAGATTGTCATTACTGCTTCCGTAGCAGCGATCACGTCCTCAACGCAGGTGGGCACTGGTGCAACCATCAATGGTAGATTGAACCCTTCACATCACAAACAATTGATCGGATCGGATCTAACACGATACATAGAAGAAACGCGAACTGCTGATGTTAACCGGCCTTTTGCGCATGCGATGGTTGCCTACGGTGCATCAAAGGCACTCTCATTCCAAGCAACTGATGACTTTATTTCGACTTACAACCCATCGTTTGTCGTGGTCAGAATTCTGCCCAGCTTCGTTATCGGTCGCGATGATACTGTTACCGATGTTTCGGAGATTACCAAGGGCACTAACGGCAACGTAATGGGGCCTCTTTTAGGACGCGTGTGGGAAGGGCCCATTTCGGGTGGTTCCGTCCACATAGATGACGTCGCGAAGCTGCATGCCCTGGCGCTCGATGCTTCAATTTCTGGCAATGAATTATTCCTTGCCAGTAATCCTGTTTCTATTGAATGGGCCGAAGCTTTTGACATTGTGAAGCGCCGGTATCCTGGTGAATACGCCGCTGGTTTGTTCAAATTTGACTCGGCTCGGAGACCTGAATCTGGTCTAGCAAATATCGACAGCTCAAAGGCTACAAAGACGTTTGGCATTCAGTTCAAGAACTTCGAGGAGCAAGTCACCTCTGTTGTCGACCATTACTTGGAGCTGGCTAAGTCTGCATGAAGAGCCTGAGAGGTGGTACGAATTTGCAACGGATATAGAGATAGACATGTTTTCATATACTAAAAAAATAAATATAGCGCGACCGCATTGAATTTTGCAGATATTTGGTCGCATATTGTCTTGTTAATCTGCGCACGCAGAACCGCGTGCTTTGATTCGTGTATGCAGAGTCACTTGCACCGAAGATAGCTGCCAAGTTCCCTTCCTATACTAAAACCAGGTAATCTATTTCAAAGCACGGAAGTTTTGCCGCACGCCTTCCAGGATTGATTGTTAGCCATCCTTCGCAATTCTGTGTAAGGAGGGTGAGCGTTTGGAGCCTGCACCTGGGATTAACGTATTCCTCGGATTACCGGGCGAGCTCGGAGAGCCCATTTTCACCCAGCATTTCTTCTAAGAGTAGCCTCCAATCGTATTGATTACAAGCATAAATATATCTTATTTGAGTGAAAATTTATGCCCTTAGACGTTTAAATATCCGCCATCATAGTGTTTTGTCTTGGCCTACCTTTGAAACGGGCCACAGGGGTGCCTCTATCCAGCAACGGCTTCCAAGTTACACAGGCTTGCGCCCGAGGAAACATACAGCATTTGAGTCGGGTTTTCTTTACCCCATATGCAATATTCTGTCGCTGTTTTAAGTTGTTCTCCGCACCCGTTTTCTCCCTCTTATTCACAGTTCTTCCACCTGCCGCGTCTGGCTTCCTAATCACACAACTCAGCGGCAACGAGAAAATACAGAATCAAGCCATGGATACTACCATTATCAATGCAATAGAGTCAAATGACGTCGTGTATGAATTTACGGTCACTAATTTCAAAAAACCATCCAAGCTGCCTTTCACTAGTACCCGGCCTGACGGCACACCATTCACTTGGGCCCGATCATGGTAATGTAGAATTAGTCTTCTCTCTTGTGAACGGCAGTCTAACCAAACACATTAAATAGAAACCAAGAGAGAATTCGCAACGAGGTTAATGCACTGAAGCTCATCTCGCGGCGGACAACAATCCCTGTCCCCCGCCTTCTCGATCACGGTACACATCAGGACGGCCGCCAATACCTAGTCACCGAATTAGTCCAAGGTGAGGCATTGGATAGTTTTCACGACATGCCCTGCTCTAAGCCTACAAACGAATCGCACACCATGGATACGCCATGCACAACGTGTCTCAAGCAGGCATATGGTAACGCACTCACGTTTGTGAACGAAACGGTTCTACCCCGGCTGGCCGCGCCGAGATCGAACGAGCGTAGCCTCGACTGTTTCGTCATGCCCCCTTCATGGCTTTGCCCTGACATGGATCCCCCATGGGTCGGCAAGGCTTCATGGAAAACACTCCTCCTAAAGACTGCGGATTATGTTTTTCAACACGGCGATCTGGCAGCCCACAATATCTTGATAGACCCATCAACGCTGAAGGTCACTTCTATTATTGATTGGGAGTATGCCGGCTTCTACCCTCCAGGCATGGACCTCTGGCCAGGCTCTTTAGACGATGATACCTATAGGGCCAGGGCCAAAAAGCCAGCTGCTGCCATTGCTCGATTTCTGCCAGAGGACTACCTCGAATGTTACGAAAAGTGGGGGGACAAATCCAGACTTTTGAAGCCGATTGAGGAGGGCGAGATCCCGCACCCGCACAGGTGCCAGTGAATGGCACTTGATGGTCCTGAGCAGGGCTGGATATACTCATGGAGGTAATGGATGCAAAGCACGGGCGTTTGTTTCTGTGGCTGAACCCCAGCTTAAATATTGGACACAAGTCAAGTCCTCAGTAGCTTTCAGATAAGACTGCCGATTGATTAGCTGCCTCTCTCTTCTTCTCTGTATTTATTGTTCTTAAGATATATCTATCACTTTATAACGACATGGGGAAGTCTTGTGGCACTCACTGCCACGTGCATGCGTTGACATATGAACATGGGCATCGTAAGATATAATTGGTAGATAATTTCTAGTTGAAACTGTTTCTGAAATGGATCTACTGCTTCAAAATGGCGACTATTGCCTCCTTGAGTAATTTTTCTGCCTCCAAGTGTTTGCTGCGGGACTGCATCACCCAGCTTCTGTTCTCTGCGAGCATGTCTTCGGCAAGCTCCGTGAGATTGCCAACCTCTAGGGGCCCGACACTCCCGGCACTCGTGCGGGTCCGAACGAAGTTCTCCGGGTCCAGAGCCTCATGCAAATCGGCTTCACTCATCTCAATTTTCTGCCCTAAAGAAATGAGACTCGCCTCCTCGAGCATCTCTCCAGTGACTTGCCCTTTGCTCAGTCCAGTATCTCGACACATACGCACTAGTCGCGCGACGACACCGTGGGCTTGCCGAATTGACAGACCGCGATTCTGCATCAAGAAATCTGCTAAATTGCTCGTTGTCGACCAGCTTTCACCTAAGACCTCTTTCACACGTGCATCATTGACCTGCACCTCGGATGCTACGAGGCCTGCCAATACGAGCATGTCAGAGGTGGTTTCGAGCGCTTGGTCAAGGTGTGACGGGATCCCATGGACTCGATGATCACCCGTGCCAGCGCCACGAAAGGTGGCCAAGGTAGAGCTTAGCCACGCAACACTGGGTCCAGCAGCAAGTTTGATGGTCTCGAGCGTAACAGGGTTGCGTTTCTGGGGGAAAATGCTGCTCGTACCACAAAACGTGTCTGGAAGCTGAACAAATCCAAATTCGTTGCTCGACCACAGGTGCAAGTCTGTTGCAAAATCATTCAGATGATACATGACAAAAGAAAGTGCAGCAACGATATCAGCTGCAAAATCAGCATCTTTGCCCAAAAGGGAGTGCTTGACACTGCTGTCAAATCCCAGAAGCTTTGTGGTTCTCTCACGATCAATTCGTAAGCCTGTTCCACTTCGTCCCACTGTACCCAAGGGATTGCGATTGACACGACTGTAAGCCTCTTGACATCGCTCGAAATCTTCCTGTAGTTTTGAAGCAAATGACAGGAGATAATGAGCAAAGTTCCCTGGCTGTGCCTGCTGCATATGGGTATGGTAAGGAATGATTCTGGATGAGTGCTCATGTGCCGCAGCTACAAGACTTTCTTGGAACTGGCAAATATGGTCCATTACCTGAAGTAAAATTCTTCGGTAATACATTCGGCCAACCGTCGCGCGCTGGTCGATGCGGCTTCGAGCTGTATGCAAGGCACCAGCGACATGGTCTCCCAATTTCTGGCCAAGAGCGGCTTCAACTTGGTATAACAGACTTTCCTTGTATGGATCAATAGGTAATCTATTGTAGCCTTGAGCACGTATCTCTTGTAAAGCTGGAAGCAACTTTTGTCCAACACTCTTATCAACAGTATTCTGCTCGACCAGCATGACCACGTGAGCCAGGTCTATCCAGCAAAAGTCATCAAACTGTCTGCATTCTGCCTTTTGGGAAGGCCAAGAGTGATAAATCTGAAACGGAGTGCTATTTGAAGCCATTAACGGCTTTGTTTCTGAAGTCGCAACCGGTCCGGGCATGGCGGTGATACAAGGCGCGTCTCTAAGAGGGGGGTTAGGGTCGAAATTGAGACCAGACGAATTGTTTGTATAGATGGGATGAATACCTTTAGAGTAAAATTAAGCTTGATAAGATTGCATTGGATTGTAGGAATAATAATCACTGAAATGTGGGAAACGCACGTCCTTATAAAGTATGGCGTGTGATTCTGACACCTCGTTGGCGAAGAGCACGGACGCACCGTCAAGCCCGCAAAATGATCTCCTCTTCCATATCTCATTTTCAGTAATAAAAATGCCGTGCTCCGGAATTTGCTTACATAGGGGTCGACTCTCTCTGCCACACTCGTGCGTTGTCAACCCTGTCTCTCCAATGGACCAGGGAGTCCCAACAAACGAATACTTGCGAACGCGACGCATCCTGGCCTTCGCTCTTGGCCCACAAGGGCCCACTGCTCATAGATGATCAGTTATTCTTACAGCATTGCTTTTGTCACTGTAATTGCTCAAATTCCAAATGTAGTTTCATGTACCTTGTTCGGCGATGGAAGGGCGATGATGAGAAAATGGCGATAGGAGAATGGTTTAAACTCAGCCATGTATTTACTGAATGTGATGTATTATGAGAGTCTAAATTCATATTCTACATCTAATATAGACTTAGGAGACGGATCGAAAGAGGAACTCACAACACTGTTCAAACTGTTCTTGAGTATAACTATGAGGCCGATCGGCTTCGTCATTTCAACGCTAATTTCAAAACATTCGATGATATGCCAGCCACATCGCATCGGAGCTGCGAAGTCCGCCGCAGATCAGCTTTCTAGCTTCAATGTACACAAATTCTGATGCCAAATCGAAACAGCGAAAGCGACACAGGGTACATTCTCCAGCCAAGGTCTTGAGCCACAATTCGCTGGCTTGGATTACGCGGCCTCAAGAATTTGCAAACACTTGCTATTGCCAATAATTTAGCCGAATTTTAGAATTTTGACGACATAGAACTAGTTGATCATTCAAAGCCACCCCGGTACCTTCGGTTGACGCGATTTGAGGCTCCCGGTAGGCCACATGTGAGCTCTTGGCGCATGCGTCCTAGTCGAGGAGAGCATCGCGATACGGCGAGTTCCCTGATTTAGACTTACCGAACGTAAGAGGCCACGCAACAATACAGTGGACCACTATCAAAAGAAGTAAATGATTGTTTTCCTTTTAGCTGTCGACTTGACCAATGGATATTCCAACATGTGGCACAGACCTTCACCAGTGGGCTGTTGAACTTGCCGATCGCGACGATCTATAACACGAAATAGACAAGGGAGATCAATGCCGGGTGGCGCAGCCACCTCCTGCCAAAATATGCCACTTCTTGCTATGAGAAAACACTGGCGCAGCACCTTCACTAAAAAGTCTCACGGCGTCTTCAATGCCAGAATCAAACACATCGTAAGAAGCTCGAAAAGAAATGGAACAGGATCATCTCGATGACGTGCCTACATTTTGCATGAACCCTGTTCTGGAAAAAAAAATCTCAAATAAGACTCTCAAACAAGCTCCAAGACATTGGAGCAATGCTAAGTTCATCCCTGCTTGATAGCCATCCAATACTGGGTCGTGGTTTGTAGTTTGGTTATGCACACTATCGAAGCTAATTGACAGCCAAGATGTTACACCAGCCGCTTACGACTTTCTTTTTATGGTTACCTCAGGTCTCGGAAGTCTGACCAAGGGATGGGGCGTTGGAAAGGTCCGTGATCTCGTAAATACAAGGCTGCAAATGAGCTAATACCACCCTCGAGTTGAACAGTTACCCACTTCTGCCGCTTTTGAGGAACGTGGGCAGGCCCTTTCGTTCTGAAAATACAGGGGGAACCATTCAAAGCCAACGTAAATTGCGGTGTGGCTTGATCTCAGCCCCCAATCCACACTAGATTCAGATGATCCTACACCATTGCGACCCAGAATTTCACGATGTGGGTTTGAGGCCAAGCCCTGGACTAGCCTTGGCTAGTTACCGAGTGGCGTCTTTTATTCGGTAACAGAGCCGGATTCCGTAGCGTGTGTGCTTTGCAGCGCCCATGTGATTGGTAACCAGGCTGCTCCTGAATTTTGAAGATCTTTTCCTTTGCAATGGGGATTGGCACTGGATGATCGCGCACAGCGTTGAGTGCGAGCTTGGCAAGCGCTCCTAAGTAGAGTGTGCACGTTTCGCCGGCTTGGTTCGCCTCTTGTCTTTGCGATCAGAGAGCTCCTCCGCAAAACGGACCAACTAGGCGCTGCGAGCACTGATGTTAGAAAACACGACAAATGCCTAGAGTCTTTGCGATGTCACGAGAGCAACCCCAAACCTACATTGGGTTGCGACGAGATACCCACTGGAGCTGCCAGAAAGAATGCTACACAGGAACCGGGACCCGGCGGAATGATATACACTAAGTAGCTAGTAGGTCCCGCTCGTTCGGCATTGCTGTCACGCTAACTAATGCAAGCTAAAAGCATGCGAGCGCCGCCAGCAAATCTGATCCTGAAGAGGCAAGCGAAACGGTTGACGTCGTCACATCACTGTGCCCCGGCAATTCTGCTGCAACAGTATTACTATCCGTTGTTGTCGCAATTTGGCTATTTCATTTCATATGCCGATGCCTGCCGTCCATGACTGCTGCGATCTTGCCTTGGGTATGGACGTCTCATGCCTGCATGCCAGGCTGATGGCGAAATTTGCTCATGGCTGACGATTCTAGAAGGTTGGGTTTGGGCAGCTCCCTCCTGTACATCAAAATCAAGGTAGGACATGATTTGCGCCTTGACATTCTTTCCGTTGCCACATCACGATGGGGCCCAAAAGCCGCCAGGATGCCGCACAGCCTCTCGGAAGGCAGCGCCTCCCTGAGTTCGCGATCCCTGTCTTGAAAGGACTCAGTCCATGATTTCGTTTACTTTCTATTTTAGCTTTTTGTTTGCAAAAGTTACTTCTGTAATGCGATGTGTGTGCTACTATAGCAGCTTCAAAAAGCACGACGAGATTGAGAATGCGTTGGTGCGCAGGCTGGTACTTTTCGTCGTGCCTTCACACATCTGCCGGCACGTCGTATAGCTCGATTTCCTGTAAAAGATGAACTCAATGAAAAGAACAAGCCATTCGAGTGGTCGCAAAATATGCCTCGGTCACAGCAGGTATGGAGTCGTCTGCCAACACTCACCTATGCGGCAGTCGCTTCCCCCGTGGCCGATCGTTCACAGGCCGTGTGTCCACCTTGAGAATTTTGCTGTGTTATGCCTTGGTTAAAATAAGATCCACACCGGAGTCAATCATTGCGAATTTTAATAGAAGCACCATGGCCACTAGAGGTTGAGGCTCTGCACTTGTCAAGGATCTCGGGCGGGATCGTCAGGGTGGATGTCTCAATGCACTGACTACAACACTGTGGTCATAATATTATTCTTGGGCCTGTGGGCCGCGCAATGAAACCTAGAGAATGCTTATTCCGTCATACAGGACAGTCATATGTCTACGTGGTAGTATTGCAAAAACTCCTGGCATAGGTGTGGAATGGTCGCCTTGCCCCATCAACTACAGGAGTTCCGTCTAAAAAGAAGTCTCTAGTCAACCGCAGCGGCCCGAACCTTTCTCATGGGATACACTACCAATTAAATCTTCCACTATTGTCCCGCTCACGATGCTCAAAGGTATTGGAAACGGGGTTCTGGCGGCTGTGAATTTTATTTGGCGTTGGTCTGTTCCATACAACAGTCGCAACCGGCCGGAGGATCCCGTTTACGCTGCCGTCTGGAGCACTGGGTTAGATCATACCAATATCCTTGCCATTCTTCAAGATTCTTTTCCCTCCATCCCTCGAGATGAGCTGCCCACAGAAGAGGAAGCAATTCGGCGCCTGGTACGCGAACGTCTGCCACCAGGTGGCACTCGCCCATCTTCCTCATCATCTACATGTCAAGAAGAGAGCACTTCTTCGCGCTCTTGCGCTTCTAGCATCACTCAAATCAATGAAGAGGATGCTGCAAATGCTGAGAAGCAAAAGCAAAAACTTCTCGACGCCGCCGAGGAATCGTGGCCGCACCTCCCCGCACCACTCTGCTCCCTCCTGGCCAGTTTGAATGCACAGAACGTGGAAAAGAAGCTTGATTCTCTTCTTGATTCCCCCTTTCATACCTCTTCTGGGCGTGGCGCTATTCGTCGCTCGTCCTCTGGCGTGCGTCGTACCTTTGCCATGTGGCGCCATGGTTTCAAAGCCGCCGTTCCACGCACCGAGCGCTATCTCACGAACCTCTTCATAATATTTCTTGTTTTCAGCGCCTGCTATCCCGACATAGCAGCCGGAATTCTTGGCGAGCGCTCGTACAATCAGCGGTCCATTGGTGGCCGTATCGTTACCCTTTGCCAGCTGTGGTTTCTATGGCGCTATCCCTACCACTCAGTGTGGCTACTCTTTAACTGGAGCCTCGAGCGATTACTGGGTGCATTCGTCGGAAGCACCGTGTATGCTCTGGCAGCAGTGGTGCCCGAAATTCATGCAGCATACAAGACATCGTGGTTTCGCATCATGATGCTTGTGTTGTCCATGTCGTGGCAGATTGGCGTTCAATTCTCGCCGCCTCTGCGTGACTACCTGATGCGACTTGTTACACGTCGCCAAATGCGATTGTTACGCGGCAAACGCGATGGCGAGAAGGCCATTGATTGGGATGCGGCAGACAATACCATCAACAAGGAGCTCACGGCAATCAAGACCTTTAACGCGCAATGTGAGGCTGCCGATTCAGACGATGTCCCTATTCGAGTACGCACCGAGCGATATATCCAATACACAGCGGGATACAAGCTTGGGCGTCCGGCCGATCAACTTGTCGGGCTTCTTAAGGATGATCTCGAGGGTATAATCAATACTTATGAGGACTACCAGTCTACAAGCCCGGCTACAGCACCAGCAGACGATGGTCATGTGGAGCCACGCACACCGAAGTTTCTTCTCGTTTTCTTTGACATGGCCATTTTCGCCTACGTCTGTTACTCGTTTTATTCACAGCCGTTTACATTCAATACTGTGGTCGCATACGGTACGGTTGTCTGCATCAAGCAGGCCATCATTGCGTGTAAGCGCTACCAGACTCCCAAGAGCGCTCGGCGGCTGTTCACCAACATGGTGTCGATCAACATTATTGGCATGTTTTTGGTCTCGACACCCGTGACAATAAACAAGGATGTGCTTAAGAGCGATGTAAACTTCATCGCTCTTACGCTTGCCATGGTCTTTGCGACTCTGTTCCTCGCAGAAACGATTGCACCACTATTGCTCGCCTTCGTCGAGGGCATGGTATCGGGCTGTAGCTGGCTAAAGGGGCGTATGAACCGGCAAGACATCAAAAGTGTGGAACAGAGTGCCAAAGTGAAGTCTGATTCGAGCGCTTCATCAGATTCGGAATCATACGGCGGGGAAGAGAAGCAAGCGTCCTCCGTAGAAGAGACAAAAGTGAAATCGCCGTAGCGGAGGCTCGGGCACGTATACTGTCGCGAGCCTGGGAAGAATACGCCACCACGCGGACAAAATTGAGCATTCGGCATAGTAAAAGTTATTATTAGAACGTGATCTTAATTCTTTAGAAATTCAAATTGTTTATTAAATGCCCCGTCACTTGAGGTGGCAGATATCTCTCGTGCTGCACTTAGGTGGCGGCTGTCGTTGTGAAACGCCAGAGATGGACCCCATCGTCGCAGGCTAACCCGCAACACTCCGTGTTTCAACGCTCCCAATTTCTACCCATTTTCAGTCTTCAAATCAATTCTCCCCCTTCAAAATTTCTACTTTCCAAGTTCTGTCAACTTTTTTCCAGGGATAGAAAATCCGCAAGTCATCATCTCCTCATAGTCGCATCATTGGGATCCGCGATACTGCCATCATCCTGACTCACTGGCCCTGAATCAAGACTATACGATACATACAACGGCTCGCACAACATCAACCAAAATGAAATTCGATTTCCTGAGATCGGTCGGCGCGACAAAAGAAGCCGTCGCCGTGCTCAACGACCAACCATTCCTGTTCACCAATCTCGTCGTTGTACTCATCGGCCTTGGCGTCCAGGCGGGTTTGCTGTGGTACATCCACTACGCCACGCTCAAGCCGGAGCAGAAGAAGAAGAAGGCGAAGAAGGGCGCCGCTCCAACAGCAGCCGGTCGGGGTCGCGGAAATGATAACGCAAGGAAATAATATAAGTGGTGGGAGACCTTTTCTTTTCATACTTTATATGGGGCTTTCAAAGGGGCATGGCATACAACTCGGCGTTTCTTAATCCACCCGCTGGTTGCTGATGCAAGGCTGGCCTTCTAATCAGCATTACTGGCAGTGGGATGTACACATAATAATGGAAAATATATCTTAAATTGCTATTAAAATAATGGATCCCAGCTTACAAGATGTATGTTGGACTTAGAGCTCCGCTTCCAAACTCAACAAAGTTTTGTGCATCGCAGTCGATCGTGTGGCACTCCAGTGTGGGCAACACCTCGTCGAAAACGCATTGGTCAATCTGTACAGTAGGCAGGCTCTGCTGTGAAGAGAATATCTCAACGCAGCTACTCAGATCGCTCGAGGCATCAGGCGACAGAAGACCCTCTGCGAACGAAATTATGCCCACGCCTAACCCGTGGTCGACTGCATCGGCCGCTCCTGCCTCCTGGCGAACCGGATTGGCAGCAACCATCCTCGGGCCTGGCACACTTGGCGGCTTTATTGTGGATACAATAGACTCCCAAAGTTTCCTTTCTATACTCTCTTGTTCAGCGAGATAACCTGTCTTCCGCTTTAATGCTGGCGACTGCGCTATGTTGTGTAGCGACGCTAAGGCGCTAGTTATAACCGGAGTGTGTTGTACTCGATCTGAAATGGTCTATCAAAGTTAGCTAATTCACCTGCTTTTAAACCTATACACTTACTCCGATATAGGCTACATTAAAAACTGCAGGCATAAGCCTCACTAAGGCAGTCGCGGTGCTGCCTTGTTTGATGCTGACGTCTGAATAATGCCTGGTCGAGCCCGTGATAAGTGCTGCCATCGCCGCACGTAAAAGTCTTTCCAGCGCTTCATCCGGTACACTGTTCCCCATGCCTGTTAACCCCGTAATGAAATCATGCACTGCAGTACGGTCGTGGGCGCTCAAGTCGGCGTGCAAGGAGTGCTCAGTTCGGGTATGTGGGCTCATCTCCTCTCTGACTTCATCTGGAGAACTGCGTTTTCTCTTTTTTGTGCCACCTGTAGCTGATATACGAGTCACTTCAATTTGACAGCGGATATCCCGTAATTCGAGCTTTGCTACCGTAGGGGGGCAGATCAAGGATGCTGACAGATCAGGATGCTGGAGAGAAAATTCGAGCTCTCGATTATCAGTCGTACCACAATATCGCGCTCTCAAATTCAAGCGCTCCCAGATCTGAACTCATTAGCTTCCCCAACACGGACTTATAGAGCCAAATATGATGCGTACGTCGCAGTTCTCCATGCAGCTCCGCAATGCGTTTGTATCTGCTCCCTCGCTGGAGGTGCGCCCAAGCAGTCGCACGGATACACGCATCCGGCAGGCAGATGCTGGGATAATCCAAAGGTTCTGTTCTTTTCGTAGCTTTTTTATGTCATCTGCAGAAGAAAAAGTAACATCATTCGACTGCTCGTTGCAGAAGCGCAACGATGTTCGTACTTCTGCCTGAAGCGCCGTTTGCGGGCTACGAACAGCGATCGTCGGCAATTGGACATTTGCCATCGGAGTGGGTACATCCAAGGGCAGCTCAATTGATCTTGCCTGTGATATTTTAAGGATTAAATTTCGTTGATGGAGCAAACATTTCCATTGTCAGTAGGAAAACACGCCGCGGTGGTGGATTGCTGGGAGGACTCCCAGCGCTACGGCTTGACACGCAGCAGCCCCAACGCAGCCGCAAGCAATGGATGCAGACATGCACATTACCACATTAAAAAATATCGGAGTTTATATATTTAAAAGAGGCAAGTGTATAGATTTTAAATAGGATAATAATATAGTGTAATGTCGCCAGAAGAATAGAAAACGCCCAATGATGATTCTGCATGTCTACATGTCGTCGGTAAGTGATAGAATGTGTTTGGATCCATGAACAGCGCAAATATCGGCCAATATGTACGGCACAGCCGCAAAACTCGTCAAGAATGGATTCGTCATAGAGCACCAAAGCGTGGCACTTATGGCGGAGGTTCCTCAAGGGTAAAGTTCTGGCCTGCCGATCTCTATTTGGCAAACCAGGGGAACTTTTTCTTGGCTGGATCAAAGGCACTCGCAGAGTTGCCACTCTCTAGTTCCAGGCTCCGCTGGTAGATTTCCTATCATGCAGTTAGTAATCGGAGAACTGCAGCAAAATAATTGGCTGCGGCCTACCTCGTCATCTGTAGGCATTCGACAGCCGAGGATAAGCTCACGAGTGAGCTTGTTCATGACCAGGTTCGGATACGCTGTGCCCTGACTCTTCATCAACGGCAGCAAAACTTCTCCAAGAACCTCAAATTTTCTCCAGTTGACACGGTCGCCGTTTGGTCCGACAAACGTCTTGCTACCTTCTTCTGCGCTCACCAAGTCACGAAGATGGAGGGGGATAAAGGGGATGCGAGGCAGAGGCGAGTTCTCCCAGGCGAGACGATATGCCGAATGGCTCTTTTGCGTGCTCATGAGGATAACCGCTCGAGCAAATCGTTTCTGTACCTCGGCAGACACAAGTTGCCGTGTCTGCGCCAGCCGGTGGATAGCGATTCCGTTTATTCCTGCTAGCACAGCGGCTAGGCCGTTGTAATTGTTCAGCTGGCGTAATTTAATGGCAATGTTCATGAACTTCTCAAGCATCTGTGCTCTATGCTTGGCTTTGTCGCGAAGCAAAATCAGGTTTGCAACCCATTTCGCAATGTGGTTGAAGTGGTTGATCATGCGATTGACATTCTTCAGGCTGGTAGTCTTTTCTTTTTGTGTTGAAGACAAACTGACATAACGGACAAAATCTCGAATCCTGATTGAAGAAAATAAAATCCAGTCGACTCTCGTCAGTTCGTCCGCGATTTCATCGTCAGATAAGTCCATGAAGATGTGATATCGAGTCTTGTTCATTGGGTGCAAGTCGGCGGGCTCAAGAGTGGCCGCTTCTCGCTCATATTCGTCGTACGAGTGGAATTGGATCTGACCTCCAGGCTGGCCGGCAAAGTCGGGTGGCGCAGAAGCATCAAGGCCACCTTCTCCATCCTCATCGACGTGAACCATCCCAATGCTAGCCGATAATTCGCCCATCTCCTTAGACAATCTCTCATCATCGGATTCCGTGCCACTGTGGTCAGAAGTAGCCCAACCAGTATCGTCGTCTTCAAGGGTGCTTCGCCGTAAGCTTCTCCTCATTTGCTGCGAAGCAACGGAAAAGATGGGCTCCGTCGAAAGATGTTGGATAAACTCGAACAGGTTCCTCCGTGTGGAGATCTTTGCGAAGTCGCCGGGATAGAGTGAGACCCATTTGGCAATCACTTCAATGATTCGCAATTGAGTCGCTGTTTTTGAGAGATAGTGTGCCGTCTTGTCGTCTCGTACGCGATCCAGACGCGCTAGAATTGATGCAAAGAGTTCTGTTGGCGTTGTAAATTTGCGATATAAGCACAAGAAGATATCCGAAAAGTTGTTGTCCGCACGGGAAAGCCTCAGCGCAAGCAAACGATCGACAAGCTCGGCCAAGGGCACTCCAGTAATCTTTGGCTGTTTTTCGACAAAGTTCTCCTCGCTACGCTGGAGAATGGGAATATCGTCTGAGTATGTTTGGCCTTCACTATCAGACTCATCAACGTCCAAAAAGTAATCTGTGCCTGGCCGGTCGGTCCGATAGGCTTGCCCGGAGTTTTTCGAGGCGCGAGCGCGGTAGCTTTCGCTAGGCTGTGTCCCAAAGCCCTTTAAAGCGGAGAGCTCCGAGCTAGCACGGCTATGCTTGCTTTGTTGGCTGATGGGACGGCCAGCAGATGTATCCGGTGCTTCAAGGTTGACAGCTGATTGTGCGCGTCTGCGAGGAACGGTTTCGCTGTGGTCTGCTGTATCGTCAGTATTGCGTTTGTGAGAGCCTTTGAGGGCAGACATACCTTTTCTGTGAGCAATAGCGGCTTTCAGAATGGCTTGCAGACACGCTCGTGAAACCTCCGCTTTCTCTGACGACACTTTGTATGTACCGATGCAAGATTTGAAGACTTTGTGGCTGGCTATGCCATCAGCATCCACTTCCCAGTCATCTTCGTCAATCTCGCATTTGCACGCAACCAAAATGGAAGGGAGACCTGCATTTGTAATGGCAGCTACGTGAGGTTAGCAATCGTGCGGCGAGACTATCATGTGGTCGGCGAAGCGGCGTACTCATTGCTTGGGGGAGCGGGCGGACTGATTCCGGACTGGTGACATCATATAATAAGAGAGCTGCGTCGGGGCGGGGAACAATGTGGCCGTTAATTTGCTTGGGCCATTGAATGGTCTGGGAGGAAGCCGTCTGGTCGAAATTCTCGAGGTCGAGTTCGAAAAGCGAGACGCCATGCGTGACATTATCGACGACTAGGCGCACGCTTGCGGAGCTCGCGATAGGCGGCCGAGAGAGGCCGAGGACCTTTTGGATAAAAGTAGACTTGCCGGCACCGGCAGAGCCGATGACGGCGATTGTGTAGCTTTCCATTGAAGCTACAGTGTGTGCCTACGACGAGGGCAGAGGCAAAGATGTTAGCTGTCAGCTATAAGGTATGAATGTTTCAAATATGGATACGGGCGCCGCCGTGGCCGCCGCGCGGGCTGATTGGTACCCCGCGAGAGTTTGGTGGGCAATGCGCCGCATCAGCCAGGCTTCGGCGCAGACCGCATGTGCACAGCAGGGCTGGACAGGCAGGTTACACGGCCTGGCGCAACTATGGCAGGAATAGCAGCCCGCGCCGAGTAGAAAGCAAAGATTATGTCGGGAGAGAAACGTACAAAAAATGGCGAAGAGCTTATTGTAAGGGATTCGCGACGAGGGGGTGGCCAACAAGGACTGGCTGCGTTCTCATCGCCACCGAGCTGGTGGTCGGCAGCCGAGCGCGGGGGG